>CM049846.1:36607040-36707040 GCA_027422415.1 Schizothorax lantsangensis | reverse complement strand
TATGTAAGTGCCTACAATTGCCAGATGAGTTTTGCAATGAGTTTTTGTGTTTTCCCAGTGATAACAGTTGATTTTGTTTTTGAACAAGGTGTCTAATGTAAGAAAACGTGTGTAGTGTTTCGCAATAAGTGTGTTATAGAATTGCAAACAAAGTGCAAAGTTGACAATGTGTTTAAGCTATGGTTACACTGTGTTTAAGGTATGCTACAAGATGTTTAGGTATTGAGGCTTTGGTCTAAGCATTCGGTTTTAGTGTGTAAGCAATGGGCAAAAACTGTAAACTAAAAAAAAGGCAAATTGTTAGTGAACAAACAAGGCATCTAAATGATTCTCATCACAACTGAACGAGACATTTAGTACATTCATGACTGAATTAAATTGGACTTCTCGTTTTTGAATGAACATGAAAATCTTGTTCATAAATTAATTGAATTAACTAGAATGTATCTTTCATGAAATAAACTAGGCATCTCGTTTATATATAAAAATGAAATAATTTTCATTAAAAGAATACGTGACTGAAACCCTGTTATTGGCACAAAGCAGAGCATGCAACAATCCTATGCATCTTGTTTATGACTGAACTAAGTGAACTGTGACATTTCACAATATTTTAAATGAATCGGTAGAGTAAATTATTCAACGACTCACTCGTAACACACAAAAACACTCATTTAAACACAAAAACACACTCATTGTCCCCACTTTCTGCCATATCGATGTGAGCTTGTAAAATGTAACTTCTCTTTCGTGAGCAAACAAGGAATCTTGTGCATACAGTATATGAACTGAATCAAATATGATATCTATTTCATGAAACAAACTAGGCAGCTCGTTTATACTGTATAAAAACATAAATATGAAATATTCCAACAAATTTTATTTGCATTCTTGCGTATTAGTTCAGTATTTTTTAATGCGACATCCCAAAATGTTCATAAAAACATATGCGACTGAAACCCTGTTACTGTTGCCACAAAGCACAGCACGCAAAAATCCTATGCTCGTTTATGATTGAACTAACTGAACATTTCATCATATTTCTAATGAATCGGTAGAGTAATTTATTCAACGACTCACTCGTAACACACTCATTGTCCACACTTTCTGCCGTATCGATGTGAGCTCCACTGAACGAATCTTTCTAGCTAACCTATTCAAAAGAGTTGAATCACCGGGATGGAAAATCCCCAGCACCAGCGCGTGTGTGCGTTTCTCTCCTTCTTTTTGCTCTGTTGAAGCAGCTGTTCAGAGTCTGACATGAGAGCGGTTGTGATTCAGCAGTCTCTCTTTTCATCTGCTCTCAAACCCACACCCCATTACCCGGTCCACCGTATCCATTCCTTCTGAACTCACTCAAATCAGCTTCCCATTAGGCATTTTCCCAGCGCCGTGTCACTCATCCTGGAGCAGGAGACGTTACTGACAGATATTTTGACAATCTCACGAAACGCTGCCAAACAAATGTTTGGCTTGTCCTTTCAAGCATCAGCGTGCAGTTTTTGTGTCATTTCTCTAAAGCCTTTCTCTGTGTTTAATAGCTTAATACCTCTTGCTGGGATGATGCCTTGAGCGGAAGCCTTCTTTCTTTTCCAGCTTTGCCCAGTATTTTATTTCCCCCTCTATTTCTACACCAACGTTCGTCTCTTGAAGCGAACCGCTGAGAGGAACCAAACTGGCTTCCCTTGAATTACAAACAATATAAAAGGGAGTCACAATGCAGAAAGCCACGCGGATTAAAGCGCTCCACGCCAGACGTGGTAAAAGCGCATTATAAATGTTAAATATAAAAAAGCATGGGCACAGACTCAGCATGGTCCATGTCCAACGGCTGTGTCTCACATATTGGCTGAGCTGGCATTGATCATTTTACAGTTGGCTGCCGAAGGTTTGCGGCCAGCAGACGTGCAAAACAAATTCACTAAGTAGGAGCCGCTCGCCTCGCTGCCCTTTATAGCAGTGCTAAAACGCTGGCCGCCGTCTCCAGGTCGAGTAACAAACCGACTGCTGTCAGAAAATACTGCTGAGAGAAAGTGTTCGCGCTACTTGTTTCCCCATTGTGAGCGCGAGCTGTCGGTTTTTCTTGCGCTACGGTCCGAGACGGACTGTTTAACGTCTACAGGCGAGGCTGAGGTTTGAAATGAACCATTTGGCTCCCATTTCAACGCTTGTAGGGTACAACGGGGCTAAAGGCCCCCCGGGTAAAATGAGCCTTTGATATTATTTTCCTCTAAACCACTTGATGGCAGAAAAACTTTGCACTTAGCACTCTCTAAAACATCCACTTTTCAAGATGCATGTGCAAATGTGGCTGATCCTTGACGTGATCGCGGGAAGCAGCGCAAAGTTGATTCTATGCTTACAGTACTTGATCTAATATTTGATGGGTTTTTTTATGTTGTAGATTTAAGTAGCAAACGGGACCGGCTCCAGGCATGGACAGGGGTGGGCTGAGCTCACCCAAATGACTGTCTTGCCCACCCATGCAGAATTAGATAAAGATTGCGTACATTTTTTTGTGCAATGATTAAAACCAATCTGAAGCGGAGTTTATTTTGAGAAGTTTAAGATATAGCTGGAGACTGCCCCAGCAATCATAAAATAACACCATTTAAATAAAAAAATAAAGATAACATATAAAATACTCAAACTATATTTATTTGCATCAGTCCAGAGTTTCAGACCAGCATTTTTAGGCAACATCCCAAAACTGCATAAAAAATGTTGATTGAAACCCTGTTATCTATTTTAAAATATATAAAAAAGTAACTGTCCACACTTCTTGTTTCCCGTCGTGAGCGTGAGCTGTCAGTTAAAGAGTTTCTCTGAGATGAACGTCTACAGGTGAGGCTGAGGTTTGAAATGAACCTGGTTTAATTGGCTTCCATCACAACACCTGTACTCTATGTTTGTCAGATTTCAGACAGGTTACGTCTTTAACAAAAGGTGATGTTTTTTAACAACAGCAGCTCTTGGCATCCCTGGAAAGTTAGTTTTTTTCCTCTCAAGGTTATTCAGCAGTGTTGTTCAGTCACAGATCAATACTATAGCCTTTGCTCACCCAAGGTTTCCATAAAAGAGCTTCTTTGTGAATGAAATAGCAGCGCATATCGATTCGGTTTGCTTGTTTATGTGTGTGAGAAAAGTCTTGTCATTTACAAAAAGCTCTAGTTTCGGTGACGAGTCTGAACTGTTTTCTCTCTCTGTCGCCGCACATCCGTAACGGAAAAACAACAATATTGTTTTGTGGCAGGACAACCACTTTGGAGATGGAGGTGGATGATGTTTACCAGCAAGACATTCATATTCATTGAGCACACAGACAGGTTTTGTTGTAAGAATTAGCGGGATAGCTTGTGTCTAATTGCAGGATTTGTAGTTGTGATTGCGTCATACGGATGCGCTTCTCGGAGCGACCCCCCCGCTGTCGCTAAACAAATATCCAGCACACCACACACTCAAAGTCAAAGCAACCTTGAGGACGCTGCTGGCCGATATTGCCACCTGTCAATCAAATCTTGCAGCATTAGAGACGAGGTGTCAGAGAGCTCCAGGAGCCAATCAGCTCCTTCGGTTGGCCAACAATGACAAATGGATGTGTGTGGGCATATCTGATTGTTTTGATTATCATTTTGGGGGGTTGGGGCTATTTTTATTTATTTTGTTATTACTAGAGAAAGTAGAAAAATGGAGGCCTCCTCCGTGAGAAAAATATTAAATGTGATACTATGAAGAAACCTGTTGTTTTCAAAATTGCATCATAAATCTAAAATAAAAATGTATCTTCTTGTTTATATTCTTGTTTAGATATAGTCAACGTATTAATGCAATTATATATACATATATGATAGATAGATAGATAGATAGATAGATAGATGGATAGATATAGAGACTAAATATCTTGTTTAGATATTGAAATAAAAATTATCAAATATAAAAAAAATAAAAACATTTGAGAAAAAATATGAATATGATACTATAAACTAAAAAGATATATAATTATATAAAATTATATTAAATAAAAATTAAATAATCAAAAAAGTTTTAGTCTAATTTTAGATGTATTGATGCAATAATGTATATGCAATGTAATATGTATATGTAATGCAATAATGTAATGTATTAAAGTAATATACACATATATATATATATATATATATAACTTTGAGAAAAAAAAAACTGATTGTACTAGAGATTTCATATATATATATATATGAAATCTCTAGTACAATCATTTATTATTATTTTTTTCTCAAAGTTTCTCCTAAACTCTTAGTCTCGAGTCTTTAACTCATGTTAACAGTTAAACCACAGATCCGGCTTGTATTGGTAACACACTGGAAAGCGCAGTGATTTTGTGTATTTATAGTCTCCTGTCTTGCTGTTCTTACACAGGGAACATGTATTTCCTCTCGTACAGTTACAGTAAACAAGGCATTATATTGCAGCGGTTTAATTTAGTGAGTGTTTGTGTCCCTGGCCTGTCCGCTCGAGATCATCCGTCAGGGTGAAACTCCCTGCAGGTGCGTCTTTAAGAGCACCAGGCTCTCACTGAGCTGTCAGAAACACAGACACATGTTGTTTTCCTCTGCCGGAGGCATCAATTAGTGCTGCTGCAGAAAAGTGTTGGAGACACATCCACAACACTGGTGTTCAGACCGACCGCGAGACCGCTTTATGGTGAGGTAAAGCACGTATGAAAGACTTTCTCAAACATTTTAATGAATTAGCACAGCAGCTACAGAGTCCCAGCATCCATCAGAGCCAAATAATACACACATTACATAAATAAACTGTAGTAATAATATACATTATTGTGTTAAACAGATTATATAGAAAATTTGTATAATATATATCAAACCGATCTCATGAAAATGCATATAAATAGTACGCCAAATAAAAACAAAGACTCGTGGTATTGATACGCAAAAATTGACTTTGGCCTGCATATGCTATGCAATGAGTAGGATTATGGTTGTGGGGTAGATGCATATATGTATGCGAAAACTGCGTATCATATGCACGCCAAAGTCAGTTTTTGTTTTTATTTTGGCATACTATATATATGCATTTTCATGAGACCGGGCTCATATATATATACAGTATATATATATATATATTTATTATAAATAAAATTAATAGGGTGGCTGTAATAAAAACTTTTTTCATGACAGATTTATTCAAACATACACTAAATAATGAAGGCAACAGTTTATGAAAAAAAAGAATATGTAATAGTAATGTAATTTAACTAAATGCTCCTCACTTTTTGCACAGCTAAAATAAATAAATAAATAAAGCTAAACATAAATACTGTGCATTTTAAACAAAGCAAAGCAAATTAAATGAAATGAAAACAAAGAAAAGCAAAGGAAAGGAAAGGACTCACAACCCTGATCATTCTGAATGCAGTGAAAGCTTTAATATGATTTCTACAGGAGATCTTCTGGAAAGAACAGAACATGACGATCAGATCTCTGGAACTCGGTGTTCCTCGGTGAGCTGAAGATGGTTCTGGTTTCTCATCTCATCTGCTTTCTAAACGAGCATCAGCCCGAGTGAAATATGAGCAGAACATTGAGCTCTGAGAAACAGAAGATCAAAAGAAACAACCGTCTTCAGAAGCGGCTTCTAATGCTGAACGCATCTCAGCCAGCAACCACAGGCCACTAATGAGGCATATTACCTAAAACAAATCAAAAACTGAAGAAGAAAAACATCTAGTTTGCTGAAGACAATAGTCCGTACTGACATTTCTAGAGCATTTCTGCACTAAAGCGAGAACATTTCTGTTTCAACACAGCGAGTGGAGAGCAGACGAGGAGACGGTGATGTTTTTGGACTGATATGTTAAGTAGCAAGACGCTTCTGTAATTTCCATAGCAATCGGGGGAGATAATGTTGTGGCATACATCAAAGCTTATTAAAACACACTTCCATTAATTGTCAAATGTGAGCACATCACAGGATTCTCTACAGGACAGAGTATGTTAAAGGAAAACGCCACCGTTTTTCCATATTCCATAGCAATCGGGGGATGTTCTACATCAAAGCTTATTAAAACACACTTCCATTAATTGTCAAATGTGAGCACATCACAGAGTTGATATGTTCTTTCCTCAACTTAGACGAGTTGATATGTACCTCTCCCGTCTCAGTCCGTGCACTTAATCGCTCTAGCACCACTATGCTAGCGTTTAGCTTAGCACCATTCATTTCTTAGGATCCAAACTGGGATAAATTTAGAAGCCACCAAACACTTCCATGTTTTCCCTATTTAAAGACGTTTACATGAGTAGTTACACGAGTAAGTATGGTGACACAAAATAAAACGTGGTGATTTTCTAAGCGGATAAAAATGATAACTATAATGTGTGGCGGAAGAGCACTTAGCAGCACTTCGACCTCGGCGCAGTAATATCATCACTCCTGAAAACTCCCCCTCTCGCTCCCCCTCTCCCTCTCGCTCTCCCTCTCCCTGATAGTGATAGTGCAGGCCACGTTGGTTGTATTGACGGAAGAGGGAGAGGGGGAGTTTTCAGGAGTGATGATATTACTGCTTAAGTGCATGGACTGAGACGGGAGAGGTACATATCAACTCGTCTAAGTTGAGGGAAGAACATATTGGAATATGGAAAAACGGTGGCGTTTTCCTTTAATACTGCACACAATCACATTCAGATGCTGAAACAAGCTTCATGTTTCCAAAGTTCACAAACCATCACACTCACAAACTGTCAGTCCTGTGTCGTGTGTGTCGTGTGTTTCCCAGCCTCTTGTGTCCTTATTTGGTTTGTTTCCTGTCCTTGTTAAGTGTGATCATTAGTTAATTCGTGTCCAGGTGTGTTTTAGTGATTGTGTTAATTATCCTGTGTATTTAGTTCCTGTCTGTTTAGTTCCTTGTCGTCTGGTCTACTCGTTACTCCCGGTGTTCCTGTGTCTGCCCTGCCGTGTCAACATTAAAGACTGTTATATTTGAGTTTATCCTCGTCTGCATGTTCCTCGTTCCTCCCTGCTGTGTGCACCGTGACACTAACAGCAGTAAAGCTCATGTATTAATAGGGCTGAACATTAATGATAATAACCGGCAATACAGCAGTTTACACTCCAGAACTTATGATGATGATAAAAACTGTGTATTATAGCTACATAAAATCACTTCAGATAGAAATAGTTTTTGTGCTGTGATGACAATATTAGTTGTTTTTTTTATAATAATAATAATAATTTGTACTACTACTACTACTACTACTTCTAATAGTAACATTATTATCATCATCATTATTATTATTATTATTATTATTATCAACATTATAATAATTGTTATTATTTAAATACTATTACTACTACTACTACTACTAACAACAACAACAACAATAATAATAATAATAATAATTAATAATAATTTGTACTACTACTACTACTAGTAACATTATTATTATTATTATTATTATTATATAATCACAATGATGATGATGATGATGATGATGATGTTAATACACTTTTACTACTACTACTAGTAACATTATTCTTATTCTTATTATACTAATAAGTATTATTATTATTATTATTTTTATTATTATACTATTATCATTATTAACTTAACAACAACAGCAATACTACTACTACTATTACTACTAATAATAATAATAATGTCAAAATACGACTAATAATTATAGTAATAATAATTGGTATAAAGCAGAAATATAAGAAATATTATATTAATAACATAATTATTATTATTATTATTATAAACAAGAACATCAGAGTTTTCTGATCAGTGATCAAGAAAACAATGCAGAATCAGAAATATTTCTCGTTATTTGATGATACAAAATCAAGTAACGGAAATAACTTTTAAAAAGTATAAACATAATAACAGAAATGATTTTAGTCCATTTAGCTCCCTTAAACTACACTGATATAGTTTAACGGGAGTAGTTTCAATCCCTTCATTAATATTTACACATTTATGATCGACCTTGGATTTCAGCCGAAAGTCGCAGTCATCCGCTGTTTCACTTATTGTCACGACCAGGCTTTTAGTGCAACGAGCTCAGGAATCACTGGCTTTGCCCATTAGTCGTTTAATTGCTTCTGGACGAGTGACATGCATACAGAATTACAGACTGACTGAAGGGTCAAAGGGGAGGAATTTATAGCAATTAATGAGACCTACCAGCAGCTCTCGCTAAAATCTTTCTTTCTAAAACAGAAACTACAGCAGATGAAGACATCATTTACACTTACGCCTCTTTCAGCCAATGCTTGCACACATTTCATCAGTTCATTCCCCGTCGAATGCATGATCTTGTTCTGCTGGTCAAACTACAGAAATGCTCAAATATTCAAGCTAAATATTATTGCAAACAAACAAATAAATAAATAAATAATATTTTGCATGCAACTAAATATGAATTATTTAATACATATTAAAGCATTAAAACATCTGTAAATTAAGCATGCAACAGCAGTTTTATGTATTTATTTAACTCAAATGTAAAATAAACATTTATATATTGCATTATATTACAAAAAAGCAAATGCAGGACAGTTATGGCCATTGAAAAGCCCATAATTATCAACTGGTCAAGCTTTATTGTCCACTTAATACTAATAAAGAGCACATTTAGATGCAAGACTCATTGACCAACTCAATGAAAAAGCTTCATCTTTCTGTTCTATTCTGAAGATTACAGTAGTTTATGTATTAATAATTGAGCAAATTGGCTTGGCTATTTTCAGGAGTGTAGAAACACTGGCTGCAGGATTGACTTCCGTTGTGTAATTATCAGCCTCGCAGGACGTTAGACAGTCAAGTTCAGAAAGGAGTCTGTCTCATTTTCAGTAAAGGAGCATGCTGTCAGAGCCGTGGCCAGCGCTGATGACTCACGGTTGAGTCGAGGACAGACGCCCACAGCATCGTATCACCTGAAGATCAGCAGAGTAACATGAGCAAAACTCATCCGCTTAAACACAGATGTCAGCACGACTCAGAGCAGGTGGGGATGCTTAGCAATATTTACTGCTGACATATTTTAAAGTCTGCATATTCCTTTCATTTTACCATTGAGTGCTGCTCAATTCATGCACGCAGGAGAAGGGATTCAATCTGTCTTCATCAATAAACAGGTTTACATTTATGCATTTATTATCATTAATGTTTTCATCTTCAGTCACAACTTTTGTTTAGCTTATTTTTCATTTGCAATTGTTATAGCTGTAAAAAGCACATTTAATTCAATCTTCAAGCATTAAATATACTGTACTGTAAAAATACTGTACTACATTCAAATGTTCATTATAATTAACATTTACATTCACCTAATGAACTTAATTAATATTATTTAATCTTATCCCTTTTGTCTATCTTTACCATTAATTATAATTAAATTATACTGTAATTTTGTGTTCTTCTTTCCTTTTAATAAAAAAAATGTATAAATAACAATGCCAAAACTTTTTATAGTTGTAAAAAACATTAAAATCTTTATAATTAATCATTATTAAATTATACCATAATTTTGTCTTTTTATTTCCTCTTAATAAAAGGCAAATAAAAACGGCAACACAACAGTAATATTGTTTTACACTGTTTTTAATTTGCAATTTGTAATTTTTACAGTTTAAAAAAATCCAATCTGACCACTGAAATCAATATTTTATGCTTTTTTTTACAGTAAAAGTGTACTTTATCAATAAACAATTTAAAGTTATTAATTTACTATCACTAACATTTTAATGTCAACTTAATTTTATTTTTATAATTTAACCTTAACTCTTTTGCTTTTCTTTACAATTAATTATAATCAAATAAGACTGTATTTTTTTCTTTATTCTTGAAATTAATAAAAGGGAAATAAAAATAGCAACACACAAGCAATATTGTTTTGCAATTTCAAAAGTGTAAAAAGCACAATAAAATTGAACCTGACCACTCAATGTGTGTTACTGTATTATACTGTACATCACAGAACACCACAGTTTTACCGTGGTGCCCTGCCTAAAGCACAAGCATCTTTCTGGAAGATCTCTGAGCAGAAAGTCTAATAGTGTGATTTTTCTCTCTCTGCTCTGCCTGTCGTGGTGCAGCTTGAATAATTAATCTTGGCTCTGGTCAGCATCTCTTTCATCACGCTCTGCCTGAAGCTGACACCTGTGATCCAGAGACAGTGACGGGAACAAGAGCAGGACGGGACGGACAGAGAGGGGTGCCAGTCATGCATACAGGGCCAGCTGGCCCAACAAGGTGACACTGACAGTGTACTGTAAGAGCCACGGTGAGCAGAGCGTGATCCATTCAAAACAGAACAGAAGAGCTGTTTCTCATGTGCTTCCTACAGAGCAAATGATATAACATTAATAATCATACAAATATATAATAATCATAATAATAATTGCTACTACTACTACTACTAATAGTAACATTATTATTATTATTTAAATAACTACAATTATTATAATGTTGATACTACTACTACTACTACTACTACTACTACTACTACTACTAATAATAATAAAGTCCATTTATTATTATTATTATTATCATCAACATTATAATAATTGTAATTATTTAAATAATAATAATAATAACAATAATAATAGTATAACTATTATTATTATTAGTAGTAGTAGTAGTAGTAGCAATTATTATTATTTACTATAATAATAACAATAATAATAATAGTATAATAATAATATTATTATTATTATCATTATTAGTAGTAGTAGTAGTAGTAGCAATTATTATTATTATCATTTACTATAATAATAATAATAATAATAATAAATTAAAATTATTATTATTATTAAACATCCAACTAATTTATACAATTACAAAATAAAGCACGTATTACTTTTGTGCTTTTGTTAACATGCTCATATCACAACTTAATGGAAAAAAAAATGTTCCCCTTCCATTTTAATCATAGCAACACTTTGATTTCAATTTCAGCTAATTTTAATTTTTAAAAAGGGATTTTGGATGGCAGACTTTTTCAGCAGCCTCGAGTGAATGGATTGATGCCATGTGTTCCAGCACAAGCCAGAGGAGGATCGTGATATTTTTTCAAACCAATGTTCGATTGTCACTCATTTAAAAATGCCCTCAGCATTGATATAAAACGGCAAACCTACTGTTTTATGATTCAACCTCCCATGACCACAAATTGGTCCAAAACATCCATGTAGAGCACATTAATCTCATCCAGCTCTTTCCATTCGCACAGATGTAATAAAAGACTGGAAGAGCCGATTGAGAGGCTTTAAAGGTTAAAGGCTGCCTGTGCCCTGCTGCTTAAGCTCTGTCTATTACAGTTCTATCAGTGGCTACAATATGAGATCATTGCAAACTGGGTCACACTGTAATATCGCAGTGCTGAGATGGATGCTGTTCAGCCGCGCTTGTTTCAAGAAAGCGTGTTATTTTCAAGGACATTGCATATACAGTCATGCACATCGCACAGCACAGTCATCGTACGTGATGGACGCTCAGAGATTACGGTCTGAAAAATGCTCTCCGGATCCCATTACACATTCAGTTGCTAGGCTGATAATAGCCTTTGTGGCTCTCCGTGTGCTAAGCATGCTTGAGAAACAATTAGCTCATGTAAAGAGTCATTCTGCCATTTCTCACCCCATTAAATTCAGCCCAGTGGTTTAATTCATAGCATAAAGATGCGCCAGGACCCTTCCCATGCACGCTCATCAGAGCGACCGATCAGAGCCGTTTTCACAAGCCATCATCAGCCTGGCCAGCGAAAGAGAGAAAGAGTGACGGGAGACAGACGAGGCATCATCGCTTTCAATGCATGTGCAGGAAATATGACTCAATGCATCGCTATTCTCTGCACTAACAGATACTGTATGTCTGAGGTCCTGTTTAATAAGGCAAAAGCTGAAGCTCCAAAGACGCTGGCAGATTTTGCAGGCATATTTTTATAAGCGCTCAGGTAAAACAAGAGTTTCAGAAAACAAACCCTGAAATCTCTGGGAAAGGATTGCATCATTTCAAAACAAACATCATTGTGAATATACTGTAATATAGGGGCGTTACGTCATTTCAAAGCCACAGTTCAATGAGGGGCAACTACGATGCTCCAAAAAATACACAAACACAATAAAAGCGCCATAAAAATGCAAGTTAAAGCTTTAAAAGTTCAATGCAATTTAAGCTTAATCAGTAGAATTATTTGACATAATGTTGATTATTTTACAATTTTTCTCTAAGCTATTATTTATTTACATTTTATATGTATGTTTTAACATTTACAGACTGGCTCCATTCACTTCAATCGCAAGTTACTCACTGTAACTCAGACTTTTATAAGTGGAAATTAATCAGCATTTATACAAATACAGTTGATTGTGTTTTACTGAGAAAAAAAATTAAAATAGTGCATACAGGCTTGGAATCGACATGAGAGTAAATGTGACACAAGTGTAATTTTTAGGTGAACTATACCTTTTAATGTCATTCCAAAGTCACAGTTCAATAACGGGCGACTATGAAGCTCCAAAAAGGACAAAAACACAATAAAAGTGCCATAAAAATACTTAAAGTTCAATACAACTTTCGCTTAATTAACAGAATTTGTGGCAGAATTTATACTACAGACAATAATTTTCTTAAAAAAACAACAAAAAAAAACTATATATATATATATATATTTACAGTATATATAGTTTGTTTATTATTCATTTATTTAACCATTTACAGATTATGTATTTCTTATGTGGCGGCACTTTATTGCCGTTTGCTCTTGTTTCTTCAACATGTTCTTCTCTTGTGTTTTACTGAAAACGAAGCAGTGCATACGGGCTTGGGATCGACATGAGAGTAAATGATGACACAATTTTCATTTTTAAGTGAACTAATCCATTTAATGCAAATTGAAATCTTTGCCTCAGCATCCAGAAGCATCTAATGACCACTAAAGATGGAGTGAGCCAAAGTGGGAGCTAATCCATGGCTTTCTCCAGCATCAACACCACCTTGAAGAGTCTGGAGAAGAGTGTGATGAAGCTGGAAGCTCACAGCGTTTGGTAGTTGATCAGTTTCCACCCAAAAGCCTTTCCAAACAGGCTGTTGAAATCAGACTCGGATAATGAATCACTGCTTCGTCATCATCAGACCGGCTCTCTCTGAAGACCGGCTGATGCGCTCGTTCCTGAGGTGACACTCATTAATTTAAGAAATTAATTTGAGCGAAGGAAATGAGGTCAAGAGAAAATGGAAACGGGTCTTTGAAAGAGGGTAAAGTAAGAGGAACGGACAGAGCCAGGGTTTGGCTGGATGCTCCGCGTGGTTGATTTCTCCTGCCCGGCTGACCGAGCCACCGTTAACAGGCTCCTGGCTTCACCAAAGCCTCCCTGTAATCTCCAGCAAATTGAGTCTGCTGGTGCCTGCTGGGAAACGGGATCGGATCAACACTGCACCAGCCGTCTAAAGAGAACCAGTAAACAGGTCCGTCTCTTTTAGAGCAGGTAATGGGTTTTAGGAGGTAGAAAACAGAGTAAAGGCCCGTCCACACGTTTAAGTACAACAATAACCAGTGCTGGGAAGGTTACTTTGGAAATGTAATACATTTACATTAACATTACATTTAGTCATTTAGCAGATGCTTTTATCCAAAGTGACTTACAAATAAAGAAGACCTCAGATGATGCTAACCCTGGAACAACATATAAAACTACCAAATTTAGCTTAATCACAACGTTTAATCGCAACATATAATCATTGCAGTTAATAGTGTTCACCGTCTGTTTGATTGCATGTAATTTGTAACTAACTGCATGATTTTTACTGTACATTTCTGTCATAACCTACTCCTAAATATAATGTAGAAACTTCACATTTTCTGTAAAGCTGCTTTGCAACGATTTGTATCATGAAAAGCGCTATACAAATAAACTTGAATTGAATTGAATTGAAATGAGGACATTGGAAGCAATCAAAATCAACAAAAGAGCAATATGCTAAAATAACCCCTAAAAAAATACAACTCATTATATACACTAACACTTTAATGGAGAAAGAGATGTAGATGTTTGTGAAAGATGGTTTCTCTGTTTTGGAGGGATGAACACTTAAATTATACCATATTTATTGCATCATTATATATATTTTTTTTTAGTTTCTCATGAACTTAAAAATCACCAGGTGCTTGTGAACCACCTTTTGGAAAACCTCAAGTTTGCAATTAAGTTGATATTTAAGATGCACAACTACACTAAGCGACGAAAAAGCAGAAATTTGACTTCAGAGAGCAAGTTTGGGTATTCATAATCTTTTGTTGTCCTGTCAACTAATGAAATCTAATCATTATAGTCAGTAGCATTATACATCGAGTGAAGTTAGGGTTTGGGATGTGACCAAGAACATCTGCTTTTGGTTCTGAATCAATCTAAAGATGTCTTCTGAAGAGACCAGTGTCAGATCTGATGAATCTGAAGGAATCTGTCCGATCGCAGCGCCTCTAGTGGATACGGTGCTGTCAGAGGACAGAGTAAACAGTCCCAGCGAGAGCTCGGCAGTCTTTGATTCGGGGTTTAAGCCCCCTGTGGTTTCCTCCGTGACCCGACTGATCCTGTCACTCTCTCTCTGTCTGTCTGTGAGAGTGAGACGGCGTCTCATCACACACTTCATCACTGCGGATATCTCTCCTCCCATCACTCATCTCTCTCTCTCTCTCTCTCTCTCTCTCTCTCATCTCTCTCTCTCTCTCTTTCTCTCTCTCGCTCACTCTCACTCATCTCTCTCTCTCTCTCTCTCTCTCTCTCTCTCTCTCTCTCTCTCTCTCTCACACTCATCTCTCTCTCTCTCTCTCTCACACTCATCTCTCTCTCTCTCTCTCACACTCATCTCTCTCTCTCTCTCTCTCTCTCTCTCTGTCTATCTCTCCCTCTCTCTCTCTCTCTCTCTCGCTCACTCTCACTCATCTCTCTCTCTCTCTCTCTCTCTCTCTCTCTCACACTCATCTCTCTCTCTCTCTCACACACTCATCTCTCTCTCTCTCACTCTCACTCATCTCTCTCTCTCTCTCTCTCTCTCTCTCTCTCTCTCTCTCTCTCTCTCTCTCATCTCTCTCTCTCTCTCTCTCTCTCTCTCTCTCTCTCTCTCTCTCTCTGTCTAGCGCTGTGTATCTGTTCTCAGATGCTCGATTCATCACCGGAATAGAATAAAATGTGATGCTTGTCATTTCTGTTGCAAAAAATGTGCTTCATGTGGACACATCTAAATATACTGCTTTTATTGAAGTCAAAAAATCTATTTAATATGACTAAATCGGTGTTATCACTGATATACCATTATAGTTTTGTTAATATTTTGAATTAGATTTTCATATTTATATTCTGTTCTGGCTTAATTTTAGTTGTTTATTTTTGTCATTTTATGAATTTATTTAGTTAAATTTGTGTATTTTTATTAAGTTTCATTAGGTTTTAGTTTTGGTACTTCATGTTAAATTAAAACTGAGAAATGTTGCCATGGCAACTAGCTGAAATAAAATGACTTTTTTTTTTTTTACATTTAATTTTACCTCAGTTAACATTTATTTTATTTCAAGTAATGCTTTTTTTTTAATGGTTTTATTTTTATTTTTGGTTAATTATAATTAGCCTGGTCTAAATGTATGTTGCTAAATAGCAAGAGCAATGCTAAGAGTCAAGAATGAACTACAGGAGCTTCCTAAGGTGCATGTTTCTGCACTTTTTTAGTTGTTCTGCTGGAACTTTACCCTTATTTATGTATTGCATTTAAAGTAAACATAAAATCAAAACAGAGTGGATTTACTTTATCAAAACATATTGTCTTTTATCAAAATAAAATAAAAAAAATAACTTGCTCAGTCTAAACTGACTTTCATTTTCAGCTGACATCAGAAATCCTGCTTGTTTCGCAACATTTCACAATCGATTCCAGACGGATACAATCAAGTCCTGTCCTACATCTTCTCTCGTTAAATATCCCGTTTCATACAGTATGTCAGATTAGAAAAGTGAAATGGGTTTTGACTTTAACCGCTGACATTCTGTTACTGTAAAGCCACTTTCCAGCTGTACAGGCTGTGTGTGGCATTGAAGAGGAATGAGCCTGCGGCACGATGGGACTGATGCTGTTTGATCAGAAGTCATTTACTGACTCCTTTGCCTTGATTGTGCCTTAAAAGTGCTATAGATCTCTACAAGGATCCAACATGACCGCTGCATCTGTTGAGAACAGATATGTGATGCATATATGCAACGTAATCATGTTAGAAGGAATAGCTCACATAAAAATGCAAATTCTGTCATCATTTATTCACTCTTATGTCAACACGTATGACTTTCTTACATGAAACACAAAAGGTGAAATGTTTCAAGCAATTACAATTAATGATGACTGGAGATTCCAAGCTTCATAGCCATCATGAAAATAAACTCACAAGTCTTCTAGAGTCATGTTTGTGTCATGATCAGAACAAAAGTTGTTATTGACTTATAATATTTCCCTCCATTAATCTTCTAACTGAATCAGTGAGTTGAATTCAAATGCTGAATCAGTCATTCAGACTAATATATTATATATTAATATTGCCACAATACTGCTTTTATAAGCAACTTTGTTGTTGTTGTTGTTATTATTTCTAATGCAGAATATATTATGCTGTGATACAACTGATTATAAAATAAATATAATAAATCAGGAAACTAGATTGGGTGAAATAAATGCATGTGTATGAGTTGACATTCTCTTGATTTGTGATTATAGGTGAAAGTGCAATAAATTTTAATAATTGTAATAATCAGTTTAACCATTATGCAGCATGACTAAAATGTGGCCAATTTGTAGTTGACTAAAACTGGTTTAATTGGCTGACTGTGAAACAGAAAAAAAAAAAAACTCAAGCTTTTATTTTGGCGGAAAACTGCAGGAAAGCCTTTTAAGTGTTTATGACAGCAGGTGTACAAACGCTTCTCAATACAACCCTGATGAAATGCTGTAATCATTTGTTCACAAAAAAGTTGAAAATTATGCAAATTACCAAAATAAAGCACAACTGATGCACATTACGTTCCCAAGTGCATCTCGCAGCACATGCAAAGATGGAGTTTGCAGCATTTACTGCAAACCGAGGCTTTCTGCTCGCATGTAAATGAAAAGAAAGCACAATCGGTACCAGTGTATCAATACCACAGAACATGAATACTGAAACTATTTTAAATATTAAGAATTGATATGTATAGAAAATGCATTTGCATCGAGAGCTTCAGTCCTAATTCATCGTAATTGAATAAAAAACATGCATTCTTGAAAATCCCTACTTTGTGTTTGAAAAGAAGAAAGAATATCATATGAGTTTTGAGCGACTCCAGTGTGAATGAATGATGACAGCATGTCCATTTTGGGGCAAACGATTCCTTTAATGAGTCGTCTCATTATTATTTTAACGAGGACATTAGAAGAGCCGTTTGGTCTGAAATCTCAACTTTCAGAAAGCCATGTTTGCCGTTGCATCAGTCTCTGCTTCTGTGTGATAAACCAATCTCTCAAATTACTGAGCTCAGGCACAGACACTTCACCAAGCTGCAGACACTGCACTGGAGCAAAGATAAGTACTCTTTGTCCAAATGACACTCGTCCCTCTCATTACATGCTGTGAGACACAAGTCTCCTCTCTGTTTTGTGTCTTTCTGTCTCCGTCTACTTTCTGTCTCTCTCTCGTTCCTCCCTAGAAAGAATGGGGCTTTTTCACTCTCTTCTGACACTTCATTTCAAGCACTTGTATTTTCTGACAATCCATAGATGTCCTGTGTGGGCCCGTTATGCATCGGGGCCGTTTAACCGTAATGGGAGTGTTTATGTTATCGATGGTTTTTGCATGTTGCTCTCCGCACCACAGAGAATTCGGAAGCCAATCGGATCGCTGAGGACAGCGGCAGTGAATCGACTCACTAATGAAATATATTGATCATCAAATTCAGTGCAACTACTAGCTGACTCCAGGGGGAGCGCTGTCTGTTTCAATCTTTCTTAAACAAAGGCCAATGAAACTCTTGCATGATCTTATAACAATATTGTGAATAATATAATATGCTTAGTGCATATAGATGTTTAATCCAAATCAATTTACAGTAGGGCAGTTTCAATGAGTCCCTTTGGAGCAGCTATGGTTTAAGTGGTTTGCTCAAGTACACGATGGCGGTAGAACAGAAACAGGGTCTATAGTTAATGGATTACCTCTAAGTGGGATCAAACCTGCTGATTTACAGTTAAAAGCCTGGATGAGGATACCAGTAAGTGCCTTAAATTTATCAAGACAAGCACCAGAATTGGCACGCCTATAGAAATTGATTAAATGATGATATATTGCATCAATCAATAAAAATAAATAAATGAATAAATAAAAATTTAAAATAGAATAAAAATAAATACAATAAAATTAAATAAAATTAAATAAAATTACATGAAATAAAATTAAATAAAATTAAATAAATATTTTTTTGTTTAAGTTTAACTGGGATAACATTAATAAATTAAAGAAACAACAAATATACTACATTTTAAAAGCATTTATTAATCTGGGTTAATGTGAATATATAAAATTGTTGATAATGTTCATTTGTAATACATGATATTTAATTTATTCAATTAGAAAACAAAATGCATTAGTATATTTAGAAATTAATGTTAACCTAGATCAGGGTTATTATTGTTAATTAAAAATAGAACAAACTAAAATTGAAGCCATAAAAAGAAAACATAAAAAACAAACAAACAAACAAACAAACAAACAAAAATTGCTGTAAGGTTAACTTTGTTAACATTTGTAAATGAATGAAATAAATATACTACATATTAACAGCATTTATTAATGTAGGTTAGCATCAATATATACAATTGTTGATAATGTTCATTTATAACACATGATTTTTAATTTATTCAACTAGAAATATAAAAAATGCATGAGCATATTTAGAAATTAATGTTAACCTAGATCAGGGTTGTTAAAGTTCATTGAAACTGAAACTAAAACCACTTGAAATGAATATAAATGTTAACTGAAATAAAATAAAAAACACTTTTTATTTTGGCTATTTCAGCAACATTTCTCAATTCAATTTAGTTTAATTTGATATACTTAGCCAAAATAATAATAATACAAATTATTAAAAAAATAAAATTAAATAAATTAATAAAACTATACACACATACCTATAAAAGAGCAAAAACTACTAAAAATGACAAAATCATAACTAAATGACTAAAAGTGTAACTAAAATTAAAATGAAAAATAAAAAAAGATTCAAAATATTCATAAAATCTACAATAGTATCTCAGTGATACTAAAACAACACTGACCTACATTAATAAATGCTGCAAATGTATTGTTCATTCTTGTTTTGACGTTAACATATATAGCCTTATTGTACCTAACTGCACAATTATTGTGAGAAAACAATGTTTTTGTTCAAAACGCTGTGGCAGAAATCATCCACTGACACGTCTAAATAGGGTCAGTCCAGAAGTCATCATCTGCCCATCATGTCGCTCCAAACTCGCATGACCTTTTTAATCAAAGTTATGAGCTATTATCAAAATGTCAAACGGTGATCACTAGCTGTCAAGTTTGGCTGAAACTTTTTCCTTCAGTCATGTCTTACTTCGTCTAGTGCACCAGTGCTGCTCCCTCCAAAAAAGACAAAATGCATTGCTGCCTTTTATTTTTAATGCAACCCGGGCTGCGTCAACCATTCCTTTTGTATACACTACGTCTCCTACTCGAACGTCAGAGGAAAGAGAATGACAGCATTTCCCTAAGCGTTTGTTTGCAAGGATGATCTTAGCCTGCGGCGGTTAGCATTAATTAAAAAGTGCAGCAACAAAAGCTTGGAGGGTTGAATTTGAGTTTGAGCGGATGGGAGGAGAAGCGAAAAGACTTCAGACTCGTGCGAGATGCTAAATTCCTGCAGAATGACAGAACTGATGACTAATTCAGAGCTGTTTGTGCCGTTTTATGTAAGTTACTGGTAGAGTTACGTAAGTCTTTTCCATCTCAGCACAAACTTGCAGTACTTTGAAGTCAAACAGGGTTAAAGGGTATAAACACACATATACTCACACACACAGACATATGCTGTCATACACCAAGAGCATCAGTTCTCTGCAGCCTAGAGATGGTTTAACTGTAAGCATTTTGATCTAACGGGAAGAAAAGCAAATGTCTCTGCTAGCAAAACTACCTGTGCTTGCTGGTGTGGCAGTACAAACACACACATGTTTGTTTTTCTATCATGGTGGGGACTTTCCTTTAACATCTACTGTTTTTATACAGAGCTAGGGTTATTTTCTATCCCCTAGAAACTACGTTTGAATAGGTTAATTAAGATGATATTTTGTATGTTTACTAAGCCATTTTCCTCTTAAGGACCATTGGATATCCCAAAATGCATGGTTTTACAGTCCTTATGGGGACATTCAGTACTCACAATGTTGGCAAAACCTCTCTCACACACACTCAGGCAGAGTCTGCAGTCTCATTACGTGTGATGTGACCCCATTATTTCGCATCCCTGAAGTATCGTTCAGCATTGAGTGTCATCCATCAGTTAGTCCTCTAAAACAGCCAAAAGACTTAAAGATTTTATCTGACATTCGCCATCTACACATCTTCCCCTGGACTGATCATCAATACTCCTTAATGTAAAGCTCTACAGCCATCTCATATTCTCCAACACACACTCTCTCCGTTCAGAACGCATAGTTTTTGACTTTATTTTTATCCTGACCCATATGTAGAGTAGGCGTAGAGTCGTTTACCGGGCTACGCCGAGTCCTGGTGTTTATAAATAGCCGGACCGAGCATTATTCCCACATCATCAATCACGTTGGGGCACGAGGGAGAGACTCGAGGGGGTAGTTCTCCACGCCACACGGTCTGGAGGTGTGAGCTGGATGGGCTAATCTGGAGGGGAACAGATGCCGGTGCCCGGGGAGCTCGAAGGATGACGGATGGTTCGGGAAGGGCAAATTTTAGCTGGTGTGCTAGCCAGAGTGAACTGAAATATTCAATGTCCATATGGAGAGGGAGATGAACTAAAGAATTCATTATTTTATTTAGTGCATGCACAGACTTGTTCACTTTTCAACAATTTCTGACCCGTTTCTGCACATGAATCTGTTCAGCTGAAATGTGACATTGATGCAGATACACACTTGTCTTTTTTCTATGCCGTCAGCTCACTCCCAAACACAGAGCAAGGAACACACACACACACACACACACACACACACACACACACACACAGTGGAATCTTTTCATCTTGTAACCATGGCAGTTGGTAGAATACAGTAGGAATCCAGCCGGTAACAAAGTGCTTACATAACTATTGCATTGCCAAGCTCGACTCCTACCTTGCGCACCTCTTTCCCTTCTTCTCTGCCTCTCACTTTTGTGTTCCCTTTATATTTTTCTCACTCTGTATGCGTTCACGCCATCATTTGGCATTCTGTAAAAAGTGCACCTCGCCTTTGGATAAAAGAGATAAACCCCTCTCTTTTTGTGTACCAAGGCGGGCAAATTCTCAGGTTAAGGCCGCTCGCTTTGGTTTCTTAGGCTACATTGACTTCCCACCTGCTTCAGCTTGCCAGTCCAAACTGGAAAACATTCATTATTTATCTCCTGCCGGAGAAACCTGTCACCTGCAGTCCAAACAGTAGAAGGCAAGCAAACCTTACCTCCCGCAGTTCATGTGCCACATCTTTCAGCTCCTTGAGGATTCCTTCCAGCTGCTTGATCACCATCTTCATGTGGCTGCGGATCTGTTCTTTCTGACTGGGGGTCTCAGAGGGTTCCCGGGCTGGAGCTCCGCTCTGGGACATCCTTCACAGGCTGCTCACGGGCCGGGGTGCGGAGCGCTGAGGGCAGGGGCGAGCCGAGCCACGATCCATGTCTGGGGCCTCCGGGAGCCGCAGTGCTACTGATCCGATCTGGGGCTCGGGCCACGTGGGAAGGGTTCAACATCTTAAATACGCCTGGGCAGCCGAGAGACCTCGCTGGGTCTGGGGGTCAAGCCTCCTCTTGCTGTGTATGGCAGGGCATCTTGGGACAGACGCGGATGGAACGGAAGGTGCTGAAATCATTGAAGGATGCTTGGGCTGTTAGATCCAAGAACACACACCGAACTCTAGGACGAAAAAGCAAAATGCGTAAGAATCGTGGCTCATTTCACCCTAGCATGCGTTTAGTGTGCACGTGCGAGTCCTTAGGTGTAACTTTGGATGGAAAGCAGTTGTCTATGACGCAGAATTATTCTCTTCCATGAAGACATGGCAAGGAGAGTTGCACGAGCGACTGATCCATGTAAAAATCCAATCCAGGAAGAAAAAGGAAACTCCCAAAGATGCCTTTCTATAAGAGAAGACCGAAGTGCTTCTTTGTTTTAGATCTGCAATGTTTGTGTTCGGAGTAAAAAAAAAAGTCAAACCAAAAGGTGAAATATTCCAACTTTAGTTTTCCTTGAACTGGATCTGGAAGAAAAGGAGAGAGAGAGGATGTTAATTCAGCCATAAAGCCAGAGCGATTTTATGTGCGTGTATAGATGTGTTTGTCCTCTCGTGTCTGAAACATTAAACCAAGGCAACGGACGTGATGCTTTCAGAGCGATTGCCAAAATTGCAACTACACTTACAATAAGTGTTATGATGAACGTTTCACACGTAATCCCCCGCGGGGTGTCAGACGGAATGGCTCATCCTTTCTTCCGGGTCAGAGAGAGATTTCTCACCCATTTCGTTAAATGGCTGAATAAAGACGGATCTCAATCTAGCTTCCTTCGATTACGGGTGAAATCCAGTCGTTAGCCTTTCTTCAAAAGCCATCAGAGCAAGTAAATTCCATGTCTTTTGCTCCAGGAAGAATTGGAAGAGAATTAAAGAGGAGAACTTGACCCTTCAAGGCGCAGCCAAAAGAGACATTCTGACACAACACCTGGAAAGACAGGAAGGAGAGCAATTTCTCTGTTTATCTGGTAACGTCTCTCTTCCTGTCATTTTTTTCTCTCCCCCATGTTCAATTTTCTCAAACACATATCTTGATGTTCAAGCTTCGGTTTACTATACAAAATCAATTACAGACAGCAAAGAGAGACCAAGAAGAACAAATACAACTGAACACGCTCACCAAATTGAATCCCACCAGCCCCCGTGGAAACGCACTTCATAAGACAGTGGTCTCTGGCACGCTTTCTCGCTCTCTCCTCTCCCCTGGTCAGTGGTAGAAAGTGCGTGCAGGTTTGCCTTTCCTCCCTCCTGAGGAACAACGGGGATACAGTTTTCGGCTCAGCTGAGCTCGGCTCATCCTTCCCGTTTTGTTGCGGCGTCAGTCACCATCACGCACGCCGTCTTCCTCCCAATCACCCCCACTTTTCTCTCTCCTGTTCCCACACACAATCCCACTCTTTTATGTCTTTCCTTTCAGTGTCCGTCCAGCCACACTCGCCCACCGTCAGAAGGAGGGTTCATTCAGAGCTGTCCTTCAGAGAGAAAGTGAAGCAGCAGCGGAGGAGGAGGAGGAGTGAGGGAGGAGGTGGTAGATGAAAGACTGGCCCCGGTTCCCCTCTTTTCAAGCCCCGGCAGCCTCGGCTTCTCCACTCCTGCTTGGAATACTGGAAGTCCTCGGATGCTCTTGTTGCTGCGGCGACCGTTTCCACCTCGCATTCCGTCTCTCGGCTGTGGAGCAGACACCTCCTGTCGCCGTGACGACAGCCTCTGACTGAGGGAGGGATGCTGCCTTTGCCTCCGATTCAAAACCCTGTGGATACACGCGCACTCTGATCCCCCCTCTCTCCTCTCTCTCTCTCTCTCGCTCTCTCTCAGTCCCTCCTGCCAGATGGAGGGGGAAGAGGCTGGAGTTTATGGACAGGCTTTGGCTGCTAGTGAAGACGGCTCTCTCTCTGGCTCTGGGGGGGGGGGGACTATGAGGTTTAAAGAGACAGTAGCGAGCTTCACACTGTATCTCTTTTATGTGTCTTCTTCTGTTTAATCATAGCCCTCCATTTTATTTATGGGTGCTTATAGTCCTTAACCCAATATATGTTATAAGTACCAAAAGTTCTAGTTTTTCATGGAAATGTCATTGTATCATCATCAAATGTTGCAAAATTGCACTAGATACTAATACGTTTTCCATTATTAATTTTCTATTTTTTTTTTTCTTTTAAGAAAAAATCACATCTAACAAGTATATAATGGTATGATATATAAAGATGTATTCTCCACAAATAAATATTTTAGCAATATTTCAGTAAATAGTGGAAATATTTTAAATATAAATAATTGTGACAATAATACTGAAAGTAATACTGAATTTCTTTTAATTTCATGCAATGGTGTATATTTTTTCCCCAAAATAATTAAAGTAAATTCAAGGTATATTATCTTACACAATTTTATGTCTTAAGAATGTATTTCTTGTTTTAAAGACATTTAAATATTTGGTTATACTTTAGATTAGGGAACGCTTATTCACTATTAACTAAGATTTAATAAACTCCTAATTGGCAGTAAGTAAGGTAGTTGTTGTAGCAGTTATGTTTAGGGTTATGGAATTTACAATATAATCAAGCATGTGTTTTATAAGTACTAATAAACAGCCGATATGCTATAATGCGCATGCTAAACTAGTTAGTAGTGCTCCCTAATCTAAAGTGCTACCAGATATTTTTACTGGAAAACAAAACAAAAGACTGATTAGTGAATCTTTTGTAAATAAATCTCAGGCTCGATTCGGACCCCTGATGGGAGGGTTACTGTAATGTTATGTTCGTTCATCACTCACAGGCTCCAACAAATTGAGAAAATTATTCAGAGTAAAATATTCCCTTTTGTATCATCCTCTTTGATCAATAAAACATTTTCCCCTTCATAAACTCAGCACATTAATACAATGTGCACACTTGGCTTCAAACATATGTTTAGCTGTGTGTTTTCAGAGCACTGTATTGACTTTCCTCTTATTTCTTTGTATTTTTTCTTCTCCATAAATTTCCGCAACTAATTAAGTTCAAACCACTTTGTGTAATGACTCAATTCAAACTGTTCATTTCAGTCTAGAAATGTGAACTCATCGCATTTGCGTATGCATTCTGATTGGTCACTCACATCAATTTGCATACATAATTCTGATTGGTCATTTCTTTCTTGCATCTATTTTACCATCCGTCCAGCAATGAGAAAAGCCTGAAACCTAAACGTACCTGTAGGAACTTACCTAAAATAGTCGCTCGCTACCTCACAAAGGCTAATATTCCCTTCAGGAAATGCAAATCTAGTTATGAGTTTATTATGCATTTAGATGTGGCTTAATTAAGGGCTATTGATCTACAGCTGTGAAGAGTGTGATGGCTGAATTCTCAGTTTACAAAAGCAAATGTGTCCCAAAGGCAATGTGCTCTGCGTATCTGTGAAATAAGATTATCTATAATGCTTCGGGTGCTTGAATTTGCTTATACGTAAAGCCAGTGTGTGTGTGTGTGTGTGTGTGTGTGTATGTGTTCACGTGTAAGGTCAGTGTGTGTGTGTGGGTCTGTGTAGGTGGAGGCTGATGTGGCATTATTCTAACAGATTCATGTAGAAGCGTGTAGGCTTGGAGGAGTGGTTGCATTGCACAGAAAGATGTCCTTGCTATATGCCTTTAAAAGTCATAGATCATTGCAAACTCTCTTAAACACCTTTACAGCCCTGTTTAGTGTAATTTGGCGTCTAATGAACATCGATAACAGAATGCATTCGTAAGAATCGTCGACAGACATGAGAGGCGTTTGACTGCCGTCGTCATCCCGCTCCTGCCGCGATGATATTTCTTTAACGCTAAGGTCATTCTGACTGCTGGTTTTTACTAGCTGAGCTGGAGAGAGGCCAAGGAAATATCAGCCCCATTTAATATTTCTATCCTGGATTTATTGCACCTGGCCCGATTATGGAGAAGTTTTATAGAACGCAATATTTTTCTAGCAAGGCCGCGCGCTCGTGCTTTCACAGGTGTACCTCCAGAGGAAATCACTCGGGTAATGTGGTACTACAGAGAGAGGGCGAGGGAATAAAGAGAGAGAGGAATAAAGAAGTGTTCGGGAAGAAGAAAGCGGCTCGTGGGGTTTATTTGACCACTTCTGTTTACACAGCAATGAGCAATCACACCCCAGTTATTTGATACTTCAAGATCAAGTATCTTTTTATTAGACGAGTCAGTATTTGGCTGGCTCGCTGAGACGACCGCTGTGTCTCTGTTTGTGTGTGAGGATATAAGAAGGATTTATTTTTTCTCATAAACCAAAACTTGAGGGACCCAGCCGGTCGATAGAGACGTTCTAACCCTCGGCCGGTTTCTTGGTCAGAATAGCCACCCGTCCATCACAGCCAGAGTCCACTACTGGACAGGAACTGCACACTTATCACTGATGTTTTAAAACACAGATAAGTGGCATATGAAGCCAACTTCTTCTTGCTTTGTAAACCTGTGATTCTCCTCTCCACAAGGTGGCACAGTGGTGTAGTGAAGACTCTGGAAACACACAATAGAGCAACACAGAGGCCACACAGAGAGACCTGTGCAAGAATATTCATCTGCTCATGTATGAGAATGTTTGGAAATAATTTTGTAAATTTATCACTGAATACATACTTAGCCATTTTTTAAGGATGAACAGTTTGGTAAATAAATATGAATAAAATATCTGTGCAAAGCATAGGAGTTTTAGAAAATATCTGACATTTTTACATTTGAGAAATATCCTATTTGCAGTTTTGGTTTCTTTTCATTTCAAACTACAAATATATACTGTAGCAAGGGTTATTATAGATAACTAAAACCATAAGAAGAAAAGTTGTTACTAATATCTAACATATATATATTTATTTATGTGTGTGTGTGTGTGTGTGTGTGTATATATATATATATACACACACACATTTAAATATATTGTGTTAATATTTTACTAAATATATTATGTAAATATTTAAATTATTTTATTGCAATATTTTTTTCTTAAAACACTTAAAATGTACTAAAATAACTAAAACGGAATCCAAAAAATGAATGAAAATGATATAGACATCGGCTATTCTTATTTTTTTTTTTAAAAAGCAACAATTCAAAAATAAATAAATTATTAAAACATCTAAAACTAAAATGAAAAATATAAAAATAAAATCTAAATCTAATAGTATCTAAAATGATGTAAATTGTATTTTATTTTTCCTTTATACAAACACATTTACACACAGGAAACCTGATATACTGCATGAATATGTTTTAGGAGTCGTCATAATAGTTCAATAAATTCTGATTGGATGAGGCACTTTAGTTGACAACAATAATTATGTCTCTTAAATAAATGTGCATTCCTTTGACTGGCATTCTATATTAATAAAGTTCATGAACTAGCTGTTTTTCTTAAACGTAATTAATATGTAAATATTTAGGGTTAGGGTAGGTTAGGGTGGTAACACTTTATTATAAAGACCAGTTCTCACTATTAACTAGTTGCTTATAGGCATGCATATTACATGTTTATTAGTACTTATAAAGCACATGTTACTATTAATAAGCTAAACTAGGAGTTTGTTCAGGGAAAACTCTTAGTTAATAGATAATATGTGTTCCCTATTCAAAAGTGTTACTGTTAAGGTAAGAAACAATTGGTTCCTTCTATCATACTGCTGTATGAAAGCAATAAGCCACCCAAGCCATGCATTACGGTGACTTTACCACGGTTAACAGGGTTTTACAGCACTATACTCCCCATGATACAATCACTATAACGCACATCCTCCAGCAGCAGCTTATTGCTTTATTTGACCTCCTCACATTCACAGCCCTCACGCTCACCGCTCATCGCTTCCCGTGTTTGTCAGATGAATGAGCGTGTGAGCGAGAGGCTGGTCGTGATGGACTTATTTCTTGTTTGTTTTCAGGACAGGTAAAAATTGAAGCCATGGTGTGATGCTTTACCCCATCTGCTCTTCTTCACAAACTAGTGCTCAGTGTTGGGGAGTAACTACAGTAGTTACATGTAAAAGAATCATGTAATTTAATTACAAAGTAAATGTAAAAAGTTAAAAATGTGTTGCCTAATTAAATTACAGTTACGAAAATGTTAACGATTAAAAACGATTACAATCTGAATATTATCGCACACATACAGATTTGATTGATTCATTCCCAAATTGCATTGACTGCTTTAAAACATGAGACACCAATGTTTCAGGAGTTTAGGACACATAATAGGACACATGCTTATTCAATAAATGTTTTATTTCCCACTTGGGTTTATGTTTATGCTTTATTGTTTTAAGATTAACTGTTTTTTCCAAGGCATTGTTAGATGTTTCCTGTCATAGCTATGCAAAGATTAGATTTTATAAACAGTATCATTGCTATTAAACTATATATTGTGATTTTAAATCTGTATTTAGCCTCAGAACGATCTCAAAGTATGAAGAGGTGCTAAGTTCTGAATTAGTGGTGGCTGTGCTTTAAAATTTTATTATTATGATCTTAATTCAAGTGATGAAGGATTCTGAAAGTCTGACAGTAATCGGTGTTGAGTTCTTCTGTAAGGTTAACCCTGCCTGCTTTACATGATTGAAAATGATTAACAGTTGAAAACATTCATTAGACGTTTATAAAAGTATCAAAAAGTAATCAGTTACATTACTTTAATAAAGTAATTGAAATAGTTACACTACTTATTACATGGTAACACTTTATTTTGATCGTCCACTTTAGACACTCTACTAACTATAAGTAACTTTGCAACTACATGTCAACTAGCAGTCGTTAGAGTATTAGTAGACTGTCAACTACATGTCAACTAGCAGTCATTAGAGTATTAGTAGACTGTCAACTACATGTCAACTAGCAGTCGTTAGAGTATTAGTAGACTGTCAACTACATGTCAACTAGCAGTCGTTAGAGTATTAGTAGACTGTCAACTACATGTCAACTAGCAGTCGTTAGAGTATTAGTAGACTGTCAACTACATGTCAACTAGCAGTCGTTAGAGTATTAGTAGACTGTCAACTACATGTCAACTAGCAGTCGTTAGAGTATTAGTAGACTGTCAACTACATGTCAACTAGCAGTCGTTAGAGTATTAGTAGACTGTCAACTACATGTCAACTAGCAGTCGTTAGAGTATTAGTAGACTGTCAACTACATGTCAACTAGCAGTCGTTAGAGTATTAGTAGACTGTCAACTACATGTCAACTAGCAGTCGTTAGAGTATTAGTAGACTGTCAACTACATGTCAACTAGCAGTCGTTAGAGTATTAGTAGACTGTCAACTACATGTCAACTAGCAGTCGTTAGAGTATTAGTAGACTGTCAACTACATGTCAACTAGCAGTCGTTAGAGTATTAGTAGACTGTCAACTACATGTCAACTAGCAGTCGTTAGAGTATTAGTAGACTGTCAACTACATGTCAACTAGCAGTCGTTAGAGTATTAGTAGACTGTCAACTACATGTCAACTAGCAGTCGTTAGAGTATTAGTAGACTGTCAACTACATGTCAACTAGCAGTCGTTAGAGTATTAGTAGACTGTCAACTACATGTCAACTAGCAGTCGTTAGAGTATTAGTAGACTGTCAACTACATGTCAACTAGCAGTCGTTAGAGTATTAGTAGACTGTCAACTACATGTCAACTAGCAGTCGTTAGAGTATTAGTAGACTGTCAACTACATGTCAACTAGCAGTCGTTAGAGTATTAGTAGACTGTCAACTACATGTCAACTAGCAGTCGTTAGAGTATTAGTAGACTGTCAACTACATGTCAACTAGCAGTCGTTAGAGTATTAGTAGACTGTCAACTACATGTCAACTAGCAGTCGTTAGAGTATTAGTAGACTGTCAACTACATGTCAACTAGCAGTCGTTAGAGTATTAGTAGACTGTCAACTACATGTCAACTAGCAGTCGTTAGAGTATTAGTAGACTGTCAACTACATGTCAACTAGCAGTCGTTAGAGTATTAGTAGACTGTCAACTACATGTCAACTAGCAGTCGTTAGAGTATTAGTAGACTCTCTGCTTCTTTATTTTGATGGGTCCACAACATGCAACATACTGACTATAAGAAACTTTGCAAGTATAGGCCTATGTCAACTTATTACTTCCCCTAAACCTATCCTAACAGTCTACTCTGAGAGTTAGTAGACATGTAGTTGCAAATTAATGAGAATTAGTTGACATGTAGTTGCAAAGTTACTTATAGTTAGTAGAATGTCTAAAGTGGACAATCAAAATAAAGTGTAAGGGTAAATTGTAACCTATTACATTTCCAAAGAAGCCTAACCTTCCCAACACTGCTAGTGCTCAGAGAGGCCGCTCACTTCATTCACCCGCTCGCTCTTCTTCTTCTTCTTCATGAATGATCGTCTTCTCGTTGTCCTTGCCGGGTGCAGGGGCTCCCTGAGCTCCGCTGTTTGCCGAGGGCGATGTGTAGAGCTCGCTGACGGACACCGCATCGCCAATCAGCCCTGGCTTCCCCACCGGAGCGCTAACGAGCCACGGCAGCTCATTGGTCATTCTGCGGGAGTCCCATCACATTTCTCCCCCGGTCTGGCCTCGTTTAGAGCCACGCACCCTTCAGGAAACTCGGCTTTACAGCGGTTATGCAACGCTTAAGAAGCGGACTGCATGGGAAATGTCAGCACTGATGTATGCGATGCGATGTGGCTCTGACAGATCTTTTGATTCGCTCGCATCTCGCGCAAACATAATCAAGGGTGAGATGTCACTCAATATCATCGCTATGGAGACCAGAGCGAATGTTGGGCCGTTCTAGCACTTTCCACTGAGATAACATCTCATTTTACCACACTTGGCTTTAGTAAATAAAGAAACATACTAACTTTTGACTGATACAGTCGGTGTTATAGTAACTAGACTTCTGGGAAGGAGGCAGTGTGGATGGGTTAATGCTTCGTGTGATTATCTTTTACAGTTACTTTTTGCTATTATTATACGTATGTGACCCTGGACCACAAAACTAGTCATAAGAGTCAATTTTTCGAAATTGAGATTAATACATCATCTGAAAGCTGAATAAATAAGCTTTCCATTGATGTATGGTTTGTTAGGATACACTGTAAAAAAAAATAATACAAATTTACGGTAAAAAAATGGCAGCTTTGGTTGCCAGAATTTTACCGTAAAAAATAAGGAAGCAACATTTTAGGTTTTACAGTTTTAACTTAATTTACAGTTAAATACCGGAATTTAATTAAGTGATGTAATGTTAATATACCAACCTATTGAAGTACTGAAATCTGTTTTGTATCTTTGTAATACACTGATAACCACCAAAAGCAGGTGGTGATGAGAGTCACATGATGAAACAAAGCCTATCACAAGCAGCTTTTAAATATTAACATATATAGAAGGTGCACAGTATCATTCACACAAACACTAATCACCATCATGGTGAGACTCAATAAACTTAAATAATGATATAAACATTAATTTAACACCATTAGATGTAACAAACAACCCTAATGTACAAAACTGATAAGAAAAAACTAAGAAGAAACAGTTATTTCAACAAAAAAATAATCAAATTTGAAATGTAACGCAGGGAATTCTGGGAATGTCAATTTACGGTTATTCACTGTAAAGTATACGTATACTACCGTAAAATTACATGTAATGTCAAATACAGTTTTTCACCGTTTATAGCAGGGGAACTTACCGTTAACCATTTAACAGGTTTTTACTGTAGAATTTTTACAGTATTTTACCGTTAAGTTCATGGTCATTTTTTACAGTAATTTATTTGAAATGAAGTTCTTAGCAATGCATATTACTAAACAAAAATTTAGTTTTGATATGTTTACGGTAGGAAATTTACAAAATATCTTCATTGAACATAATCTTTACTTAATAGCCTAATGATGTGTGGCATAAAATAAAAATCTATAATTTTGACCCATACAATGTATTGTTGGCTATTGCTACAAATATACCTGTGTTACTTATGACTGGTTTTGTGCTGCAGGGTCACATATTATTATATGTCATCACCATCACTATATATCATCATATCGCATAACAGTATGACTTGCTATAAAGCTGTTTTGAAGCAATGTGCATTGTGAAAAGCACTATACAAATAAATATGACTATTAAAAAAAGTGTTCACCCCAAAATAAAATAGATTTTATTGATTTACTCTCTTCTTATGACCTCTGATGGCTTCATTCTGAATCTGACCTTTCACATTTGACCTTCTTTAATTTACTAGTATTGGTATTTCTTTCCCATTTTCTTTATACTCATGTTTTCTTTCTAGAAATGAAATGAATGCATGCAGGTCAGCCTTAGTGTGCCTTCGTGAATCAATATGGAATAACAAATGCAAAACAGAATTTTATAGTTAATATCTAGATATCAAATAAATGCATGCTGGTTACCAGAGTCTGCCTTAGCTGATCAATATAAACAACGAATGCAAACACAGACTTATACCTAATATTTGATGAACAGTATTTTGTGAAAAGTTTTAGTATAGAAAGTTTGGAGCCAATCATATATATAAAAAAAACTCAATAGCACTCCTCTAAAATAAATCAGATACCAGATCCTAGAGATTCACAATGGAAATATATTATAGAGCAAATCACACATAACATTACAGTAGCTCAGGAGGTTTATTCTGCAGTTTTGCCCTCTAGGATATTCTTGGTAAAGCAGGTCTGGGTGTCAGGCTGAAGGAAGGGGAAGTCATCCCACTTATCAGAGAGCAAAGTGCTCTGTAGGCGGCCCTTCAGCCCCGTCTCAAAGCCTGTCATCACCGCTGCAGGCAGGCATCTGTTAGCTCACAGTCAGCCAGCGACGGCCGAAGCCTCGAGCGTGAGCTTAGGTGCACAAACACACGTAACAAAGCACATAATGCCTACTGTCGCTCCTCTTTGAAACCGAGTGCTCTATGTAGGGTGCAGGAGCTGTGCTAGCTGCCTACAGAGGTGAAAAACACAACCACTGATCCTCATGAGATGAAGCCATTTGTCTTACTGACCTCTGCGCTCGGAAAATGCCACGTGCACACGATTCAGAGGACAGTAAACCTGAAATGAGGAATAAAACAATAGCAGGAGACAAATATAGCCTTTACTATGACCAAAGACATTAAAAGGGGAAGAAGGACTGAAAATAAAATTAAATAAAATATATCACTAAATGGGGAAGAAGGACTGTTAATAGGAACAAAATAATAAAACAAAACAAAACAAAGTAAAATAAAAAAGTAAAACAAAAATAAAATAAAAAAATATGATTATAGCAGGATAAAGGACTGCCCATGGGGGAAAATAAATAAAAAATAATACAAATTAAAGTAAATAAATAAATAAAAAACAGTATGGGGGAAGTATATAAGTATGCTTATAGGAAATAATATATATATATATATATATATATATACACATACACACACACACACACATACATACATATGTTTGTGTAACTATCAAATTTTTAGACCTGAGATGGTGAATGCGGGCTGAGATCCTTTTAAAATCAATGGTCAAACAAGCCAACTGTTCCCCCTTATTTATATATATATATATTTATTTAGTAGTTTTATTTATTTAGTTTGCTAGTCTTATTTATAAACTGTATGCAACAATGCAGAGTCCCTCTGGGTTGATCATTCACCACTTTACCTTGAGAAATATGCTTCCGTTATCATCAGAATTTCTGATTAGCATAGCAGCTTTATTCATCATTGATCATAGGTCTCAGGGAGATGCACACTAGTGGTGTTTACTGCGGTAATTCTCTGTGAACTTCATGCTGAAAAATATATGTTATGGTGATTCCTAATCACTGCAATACATGTTTTAAAATAAAATAGATTCACGAGTTCATGTGCCCATATAATCTTAGCATTAATGGTAAACAGATTTGGCTTGATGTCTGCAATGGAGGGCTCAGAGAGACCATTCTACGCGAGCTCCAATAGCCCCCCATAGACAGAAAGATAGATAGATAGATGGACAGGAGGACAGACAAATGAATAAACAAATAAATATGCATAAAGAAGGAGATGGGGAGGAGGAGGGATGCCAAAAGAACTAACAACGGAAGTGGTAAGAGGCTGTCTTTATACTTGGATGTTAATTGGAAGATTAGATGGGCGTACTCCTCCCGAAATTACGTTAATAACTTCACTTCATGCAATATACATGATTTGACTGTACTGAGAGAGACAGCTGAAGGCCGATGATGATGACTGAAGTTTGTCCATGAACAATCAATGCATCAAGGCCAGAGAGGAAAGGTAGGAATAGAGATGAAGGAAACAGAGAAATATAGAACAAGATTGAATTAATTTTACTGCCACTGAGTTCACAGTCACTCCTCTCATAGTCCACATATACAAAGATTCTCGCTTTGTTTTAAACTGCAAAAGAGGCCCTTGCAGTGGCATACATACATCAGTTTACATAGCACATATTAAGGGCCCCATGGAACCATGAGATGGGGCCCGCAAACAAGTGGTGACATCAAAACAGACAGATAGAGACAAAGAGTGAAGCTATTTTGGGCTATTTAATAAACTGTTCAACCAAATGCATGATGAAAGCTTTTAGGAAAAATAATAAAGTCTTCTGTTTTTTTATACACAAAAGTACACTATTATAAAAGACTGCTTTTATTATAAAAAGGAGTGCACTTCACTGTGTACTTCAAATATTATATTGAAAAAAAAAACTGTTCTTGCACATAATAAAATGTTAGCTTAAAATATGAAATTATATTTTAGTTCATCATTAATGCTTGTCAGTACATTCAGCAGTAACTTGAACCATATTTCAAGACAATAGAAGTAATTATGGCATTGCATATAAAGATGAACTGAAGTCTTACTTAAAGGATAAGTTCACTTTCAGAATAAAATAAAAATCCTGATAATTTACTCACCCCATGTCATCCAAGATGCTCATGTCTTTATTTCTTCAGTCGCAAAGAAATTACGTTTTTTTTGGATTTTTCTCCATATAGTGGACTTCAATGGTGGCCAATGATGAAGTAGATGAAGTGAACTTATCCTTTAAGTGAATAAAAAAGCATTCTTAAGCTGAACTAATTGCATTTAATATGAATTTAAACTATTATGCAATAATGTAATACAAATGTAAACTAAAATAATGTAATTGCATATTACATGCAGTTAAGTGTCCAAAAAGCATTACATTCTGTATGAATGAATGAATGAATGATGCATTTATATAGCGCTTTATTGTGTATTGCCATACACCCAAAGTGCTTTACAATCATGTGGGGGGTCACTCCTCAACCACCACCAGTGTGCAGCATCCACTTGGATGATGCGACGACAGCCACAGGACAACGGCACCAGTGCGCTCACCACACACCAGCTACAGGTGGAGAGGAGAGAGAGTCATAGAGCCAATCAAGTGGATGGGGATTATTAGGAGGCCATGATAGACAAGGGCCAGTGGAGGGAATTTGTCCAGGACACCGGGGTTACACCCCTACTCTTTACGAGAGTGTCATGGGATTTTTAATGACCACAGAGAGTCAGGACCTCGGTTTAACGTCTCATCCGAAAGACGGATGCATTTAAGTATATTCCTTTGAAGTATATTATTTCCATAATAATGTATGCTTCCTTTTCAATAAGGACAGCACAATTATCCACTCATAAACAATACCAGGAACATGAAAGCTTAATAAGGTAAGTAAATGTCTTTGCTTCAGAGGCCTTCCAGTGAAAGATTCAACCTCATACATGACATACAGATCAGAGTTCAGCTCTAAACACGTGCAACTTAATTTGCTGAAAATGAAAACAAACAGCCATTGTTAGCTCAGCTTCAAGAAAGCAATGAAAGCTTCATATTTATGAAAAAAGGCCACACATCACAGTTACATCAAATATCATCTCATTTACTGCCGTTTCCATTTTGTTAAAATGATTTGCGACTGAAACGGCTGTATTTCAGTTGTCTAATAAAGCTGGTATTGTGTACTATGAATATTGTTGGCTCTTTGACAAATTGCATTTTTGTCTTTTTTCAGTTGCTTTGGATAAAAGCATATGCCAAATACATAAATGCGTATGCGCCATGGTATTTTTAAAGTACCTTGGAGGATCACAGAAAGCCATAATTTACAAAAACTTCATTAACAAATTCCATCTACTCACTGTAGCTAAATTTGGTTGTCAATTCAGCTTTTAGTGCCTCATTATGTCCTGTACACACACAGTTCAGTAATTTACAGGAGTAATAACTGCATTCTACAACCGAATTGACATTTACGGAAATTCTACCCAGTGTGTGCAGAACCAAACTGAACAACTAGCGTGGTTGTCAATGACATATTTAAATGCGTATCAGAATTGTTGTGCAAGAAATCACAAGGAGGTTGGTCTTGACTCAGTTGCCAGATCTTGCTATATAAAACGGCAAATAATAACCAGCCTACAATAAACTTAAATCAAAATGAGATATCTTGGAAATAAGCCACCAACTAAAATATGCATATAAATTACATCACAGTTTCGTCACAAACTCACGGAGTAAACAAACTAGACGATAACAGTATCGTTTTCGACTTACACTTTGAAACTCATTTTTTCAAAAGTGTGCATTTTTAGTTTCCCAAAATGCCATTGTTTTGTAAACGAATGTCCCAAATGCACAGTGATTTTAAGCGTTCCAATTGGCTCATCAACAACAATATGATCTGAGCTAATATGCAAATGTAAATGAGTAAACTTGGAGTCGATAATGGTATCATTTTCAAAAACCTACACTTTGAAACCTGTTTTTTTTAAAAGTTTGCATTTTCAGGCCACCTAAACGCTGTTGTCATGTAAATTAATGGCCAAAATGCATACAAAGTTTGACGTTTTACATGAAATCTAGGACTGCACGATAAATCGAAATGAAATCGCAAACGCGATTAGGCAAAAGCTGTGATTGTCATGCGCATCTTGACAGTGAAGCACTGTTCTGTGATCAGTAGTAAATCTCCATCCGAAGGGGGTGATAATTTCCATTATAATAAAGTATATAATAATGCAAAGGTAATTGACGTAACCTTTATAACTGCTTAGAATACTATGAAATATGTTGCGTACCTTTCTGTGTAAGAAGCCACATCATCTCACAGAAGGATTTATTTCAAAGACTCAACTGACGTTATGAAGTGAGTTTGGAGTAAAAACATGTTATTAAATGTGGTATTTTCACGTGCTTTCAGATGGAGCAGCATTTACTACACAGAGCCGTAGTTCACTAAGAAGCTATGCAAACAGCTTTCATTATCGCAGAACGATATCTTCGATCGCTCAATTAAATCATCTGCGTTAATGAGCGCGATATTGCATAGCTTGTCAGTGAACTACGGCTCTGTGTAGTAAATGCTGCTCCATCTGAAAGCACGTGATGGAGATTTACTACTAATCACAGAACCGGCATTATTTAGATAAGATTTGCATGACTATCGCATTCAATTAATCGTGCAGCTCTAGACTGAAAACAGTGTTAAGTAAATGCCCCTAAAATAGGGATGGGCAATATCTTATTGTTTGCAATATACCAGTATAAATTCTCCCCACGATAATAATTAGTCTTCCCGCAATAATAATGATCAAGTCTAGTTTTTGACATATTTCTGTGTGTGACCATGCAGAGCGATATCGCGGAAAGCGGATGTGAAATCGAGGAGGAGTACATCGCTAAACGAGGAGCTCCTTCTACAATCTGGAACTGGTTTGGTCAGGGCTGTACAGTGAGACAAAAAATCGGTCTGAGCCTTGAATAAATGTACTACAGTAGCATGTGTGCGATACAGTTTTGCATGTGTATGAGAGTGTTTACGAACCTGTTGTCAAACAAAGATATCATTTATTGACATGCTTTTTCTCCAAATTAACTTCATAACATCAGTCGAGTTTTTGAAATAACTTTGTAATAAGATGTGGTTTCATATCACAGAATGACACAGAAATCATACTATTTTATAGTATTACATACAGTGATAAAGGCTATGTCGGTTAGCATTGTATTATAAATATACTTTATAATTATAAAAATACTTGAAGAACACCGATAAACCATATATTGTCGCAATTGTATGTTTATTGTCTTCAAGTTTCCTCAGTTATAATTTCTCTATCTGCATTTTATTCAGCTACAGTGATAACTGGATACCTTTGTCCATATTAGGGATTTCCTGAAGTGTCATCATTGGAATTACTTCAGAGATGCATATGTGCAGTTTCTGCTCAAGAGCGCCCTCCGGCTTCCAGTATATAATTGTCATTACATTATGTGTGTACTCAGTAATGCTCACAACACCAGGGTAAAAAATAGAAACAAGATTTTATTTTTTGGTCTCTTAGTGGATGCATAAGATTCCCTGATTTATCGTCATTGATTTCGTTATCGCAATAAATACCAGAAATTATCGTGATATATATTTATGCCCATATCACCCATCCCTACCCTAAAACAAAAATTTGTGTAAAAAGTAACATTATGTCCAGTGCCATTGTACTGCCACAGTACCTTTATATAATCGTTCCAATTGGCTCGTCTAAAACAATATGATTTGAACAAAATGTGCAGCTTAAATGGGCCGAATCTCACGGTACACCGCCGTCGCCTGTCCTGCTTTGACCTCCACAGAGCACCAGGTGTGTTCTGAGCCCAGGACGCATCTCCCGGATACTAAAGAGGGATTTTCTCTCTGAGCTGCACCCCGCCGAGTGAATTGTGAGCGTGAGAGTGTCCCATTCCAGTCAGCGGAGCAGGTGACAGAAATTCCCACCAATTCGATGCGGCTTTTTTAGATGAACCTGCCACATCGGTGCAAGCCGACAGACGCAGAGCTGCCCTCTTGGCAGGCAGGAATCCTCGCTCGGCCGGAACAATTTATCTCCTCACGGAACTTCCCCGACTCGCTTTACCTCGCCTGTCCTCTTCTACCTGCTTGTTTTTCCCAATTCTCCCCACCTCCTCGGCTGACTTCAATCAGATTCCCTGTAAGAGGGATTTAATTTGCATCGCATGCCTCACTAGTGCGCTCACCCGTCTTATCAGTGCGTTCTCAGAGTCGACGGCCACTCTTCAGCGCCACACGGAGTGAAATATAGACCGAGACAGCGGAGTCAATGCCGCTGCTATTTTGAGGCGTAAAGCAAAATCGCTTTCGATTTCTCAGCGCCTCTCGCTGCTCCATTGTGATGAGAGATAGAATCGCTCAACTATTTGGAAGCGCGCAGACACTTAAATGTATCTATTTTACAGAGCTCGGGATCTCCATTAAAGAGTCGTCCTCCGTCCTTCTCTCGCGTGGGGCAGTCAGCACAGTCTTCTCTAACTCAGGCTGACATGAGAGAGCATTAGGCCAGGAGCTGTTGATGGAGTGGTTGATTGGACCTGTCACCTTTTATTGTGGCAGTGCAGCTGAGCCAAGCTGTCACCGCCGCTGCTTGCTTTCCAGCGCCGGCCCTCTGCGACCTCGCACTGCGTGTGCTCTTTCACCTTCGACCTCGGCTTTGCACAACCAGTCCCTGAAGCTCACGGTCAATATGGATGACAATCAATCAACGGCTAAGAGAGAAATTTGAGAGGCAAGTGCAGGGTGCAGTTGATGTTTGCTGTTGTGAAAATCGAAATGTTAGGCATTGTACACAGGCGCTCAAAGTTTAGCTGATTAGCATGGGTTAAGTTAGTCCCTTCTGGTGGATACAATAACTACACCATCTGGACCCAAAATGCATCTTTCTCCAATGATAGCCATTCGAAAGTAGCTGTGTATTCCAACTCGATCTCACAGGAAAACGTAAGTGTTGTGGTGATTTCATATGAATTCGTACAATGCGAATCTAACGGAAACATAACATTTTTAGATAAAAAAAATAAATAAATAAATATAGATGCGTATTCTAACCTGATCTCACAGGAAAATTTAACTTTTATGTGGTGCTGTTTTCATGTGAATTTGTACAATTTGAATTGTATAAAAATGCACAATTTTTAGAAAACAGGTAAGCATGAAAAGTAGCCGGGTATTCCAACTAGAATCTCATGGAAAAATTATTTTACAAGGTCGTGATTTCGTGTGAATTTGCACAATGTGAATCTTACGGAAAAAAAAGTAAGCATGAAGGTGCAACTCTAAACCTAACTGACACAAACAAGATTGTGAGAATTCATGCGAATTAGCCACCAATTTGCCAAAACAAAAAAAAAATATTTACAAATTGCTGTTTGTGTTTGGTATTCTAACTTTTTTATATTGCAAATCATTCTTAAATCAGAACTGATCCCATGTCCAAAAAGAATTAATGTGCAAAAACCTTAAAAATGTACATACAAGAATTCTCAATGTACAACACTTTAACAGTTTTTGTAAATTTGTTCTTCTGCTGATACAGAGAGAATACAGAACTGAAATACTCTTGACATAGCTTTCTGCAATACTTCAGTAGCACCACAAAAACACTAGTGAATCTACGTCATAACATATACAGCGCAACCAGTGTAGTCTGATTATAGAGCAAATGACTCTGAGCCAGTTCTTTTTAGTGAATCAAAACAATACAACAAAAACAGTGTAGCACAACCCTGATTTTTTTAGTGGATCTAAAACATAAAACATGACCCGTAGAATCTGATTCCCAAACCAATGACAATAACGAGCCAGTTCTTTCTACTGAATCAAAAACGCACAGCACAACCCATGTAGTCTGAATCCCACACTAATGACTCTAATGAGCCAGTTCTTTTCAGTGAATCAATAACATACTACAAAACCGGTATAGTACAATCTCTAATTTTTTTGTAAATCAAAAAATCTGATTCTTATGAGCTGGTTCTTTTAAGTGAATCAAAAACATACAACAAAATGGGTAATTATTACGAGTCGGTTCTTTTTAGAGAATCAAAAACTCATGGCTCCATTGCAGATTTAAAATCACCACCATAGACCTAGTTGTGCATCAATGCCAAAGAAAGCAAGAAAAAAATAGATGAACGACAAGAGGATAATGACCAGTTTGATTTCCAGCACTTGTCAAAGGCGATATCGTGCACAAATGCTAATGAATTGTACAGGTGAGTCATATCTGTGAGTGTAAACCCAGACACCGCTCTGGAATGACATGCCGGTTAATGGAAGTGATGTCTTTGTTGGCTCGAATTTCGCTCTCATACCTCTCAGCGCAAAATAAATGGAGCTGTCCTTTTAGCTCTGGGTCAACTACCTGTCCATCTCAGTCGTTCGCGCTCGCTCTCATCCAGTCGCTTCTCCTTTCTATGATCCCGTCCTCTGCTGTGCCTGTGTCCTTTTCATTTTAGCCTTATTATATGGCCGCTAACGGAGTAGCTTTGCCATTATATGAAAATATGACCCCATCTTGCCGCGGGTCAGTGCCAATAAATAGGAGACACGGAGGTGGAGACACTAAGCTGGAGATTCGAATCGTCTGTCCGTCGGGTCAAAGGTCGCGCTCTCGCACCTCCACCTTCCGTCTCCAAAGGTAATGGGTAGCATCTCCCCATCTTTCTCTCTCTCCTTATCTCGCTCCCCGTTCCTCTTTCTCACTTTCCCTTCTTCAGCTGGATTTATTGATGATGACCTTTTGCTGAAATTAAGCTTGCCAATCCCCAGGCAGCTAGGGCAAAGTTTAAACCAATTAAAGATAACTTCACCAATCAGCAGCTCCAGAAAGAGTGATTCTGCCCTGTCAGGGGCATTACGATAATTTGTTCTGTGTCACGGACGGCCGAGAGGAGGTGAAGTGGAGCTCAAGGGTTGGACCGGGTGAAAATGTCTAAGCGTTAATGCCACTGTTTTCCAGCATTAGGGCGAACACGGGCTCAGGTTTATCGCTGGCACGGACTGTGAATTACATAATAACGGCACCTAATGTACATCAGGATTTCTGTGACATCTAATGGATCGCGCATGATTATGCCCTTAAGAGGGATCGTCTAACAGGCCGTGATTAAAGCTCCATTCAAATGTGCTTTAGTGAAGCATGTGATTATGAAGTTGTCACCCTGGGCTTTCACGGATGAGTTAAACATGAACCCTCGTGAAAGGAAATGTTTCGTTAATGTAGCCTATATGAACAATTCATTTCGGCCTAATGTGCCGCATACAGTAAATACAGATATTGTGAAAGGATACTACAGCAAAAACAAAAATATTTGGGCAGCACAGCTGTTTTTAACATTGGTAATCATCAGCATTTTTTCTTGTGCAGTAAATCAGCATATTAGAATGATTTCTGAAGGATCGTGTGACATTGAAGATGATGAAAATTCAGCTTTGATCACAGCAATAAATTACATTTTAACATATATTCACATAAAAACAGTTATTTTAAACTGTAATAATATTTCATAATTTTTCACTGTATTTTTGATCGCATAAATGTAGCCTTGCTGAGCAAAAGAGACTATTGAGACTAAAGAGATATTAAAAACTCCTATCAATTCTAAACTTTTGAATAGTAGTGCATGTAATATATCCCGTGCTTAAGATATCATAAACAACAAATCATTAATAAAAAAATAAAAAAATCCTCCTTTATCTGTCAATGTTCCAGTGTTTTTAGCTTTTTTTAATTAAGGAACGTGTGAATCCAGGAAAACATCCATAAACACACATTATTCTTGAATATAACCCTACTTAAACATTTGTTAATGTAGCCTGTATGAACAATTCATTTCAGCCTGATGTAAACATAAATGCACTGCATATATGCATAAATACAGGTACTATAGTAAAACCTATACATTAGGGCTGTTCATCAATCTTATATTTACATTTACATTTACATTTAATCATTTAGCAGACGCTTTTATCCAAAGCGACGTACAAATGAGGAGAACAATAGAAGCAATCAGACCATCGAGAGAGCAACAGTATACACACAGATTAAAACTTATTATATAATACGTTTGGTTCTTTATGAAGCAAAATAATATGTGTAAGTTTGTGTGAATGACACTCATAGCTTCAAATCCTCCTTGGAAACTCCTGCTTACGAGTTCAGAAACTGTAATTATGACGTGATGTTCATTCAGGGGATTTTGCATGGCACAAAATGAGTGTGCTGTGCAATTTCATATTTATTTCTCTTGTGTTCACTTCCCGATAAAGACAGGAAGCTTGTTTAGTGTCAGTGTAACAAAATGAAGAGTAAATGCTGCACATTAGCTGTGTAATTGATGTGCTATCTGTGTGTTTTATCATTCTAGTGTTGCCCCAGAGAATTGTGGGAAATTAAGTTTTGTTGTGCATGCCTGAGGCCCATAAACCGGCTAAATGTGTGGTATTTATTGCTTTTCTTCATCAACAGTGCACAAAATGTGTATAAACTTAATTTTGCCATCAGTATTTACAATGTACATCCCCCCATCACATGTCTCAGCCAATCACAAAATAGAAAGAATTGTCAAAATATAAATAATAAACAAGTAAATAACAAATCCCCAAAATATTGTGCAGCACGACTGTTTTCAACATTGATAATAATCAGAAATGTTTCTTGAGCAGCAAATCATCATATTATTATGATTTCTGAAGATCATGTGACACTGAAGACTGCAGTAATGATGCTGAAAATACAGCTTTGATCACAGAAATAAATTACAGTTTAACAGATATTCACATAGAAAACAGCTGTTTTAAATTGTAATAATATTTAACAGTTTTTACTGTATTTGTAATCAAATAAATGCAGACTTGATGAGCAGAAGAGACTTTTCAGGCCTTTAAAAATACATAAAGTTACCAAGCCCAAACTTTTGAAGAGCAGTGTATATATATATTATGTCCTCAACCTAAAATATCAAACACAAAAATCATAAAAATATTGAATTTTAAACAAATCCTCTATTATCCGTCACTGTCCCAGTGTTTTTGGTGTTTTTAATCAAAGACAATGGTTTGAGTCAGAGCAGAGTCCAGAAACACATTATTTGAGAATATAGCCATACTTAAATATTCATACGGTCTAAAGCCTAAAGCTTCGCCTCTCATGCCATGCCAACTAAGTGAATGATTTCCGCACACTATATATCAAAGGAGAATATCCTCTGGCTGCTCGTTCTGAGGCTCTGTGCTTATATTCAGTCCTTTTCTTAAGGTGAATCTCTGATTTGTTTACAGGCTCCTTGTAAAAGATTGATCCGTCTCTCGGAGAGCGAATGCGCCGGGCTTACACCATCCACTCAGTATGCTTCATACAGGGTATCTCTGGCCACCTATCGACAGCTTTTATACCCAGTGTCACCTTGGAGATTAATTCAACCTCTCAGAGAGGAAAACCTGAATGCCATTATCTCTCCCGGGAATAGACATGTACTGTATGTCAAATTCCCTCTCGCTGTATGATTATTAGAGAGAGAGAGAGGCTCGTGGCATGCAAGGTGAGGCTGGGAAATCTAATTGTTCTCAATGGCATTGATAAAAGGGACGAGACACAAGCCTAACGTCAATCAAAATATAATCTCCTAAATATTTGTTTCATCTCACCTGTCATCCATTTTAATGCCCAGCTCATTCTCGTTCTCCTTCCTCGCTTTTCTGACTTTCCTCCTCCAGAAACACGTCACATGGTTTTCTCTGCTGACTCATGCATGACTGTTGTCTCTTTTTCTAAAGAAACCAGATCACCACAATTAAACAATGGCAGATTTTCTCTGTAATTCTCCTGATCTTTCACGGCTGCTCCTCTGTTCTGTGTCTAATCTTCAGAAAATCATTGTTCACAGTGTTGTGATGCCGATATTCACTCGATAAGATTTTATTGTGGGATATATCTGAGTTATTATGCATGTGAATTCTGTTTTCAAAGTTCCAGAACATACTGACGACAGAATACTGACAATTTTAAATAAACAATTTCAAGATTTACTTACTGAAGTATCTAGAAAACAATACAGCCGCAGCTTATTTTATAATTATTTGACACTTGAATGTAGTTGTCAAGAGACTGATCACTGACAAGTCAAGCTCAATGATGATTACAACAACACGCTATAGATTCTTAACAAAAAAAAATACAAATAAATAAAGATTAAAAGAATTGGAAAACAATTAATAATATTTAAGTGGGTCCAAAAACACTGTCGTAGGCCTCATTGATCTGAGCTTATGCTCCGTTTTTGAGTGAATATTGTCAAAATTATCCACAAATAATGCTTTATTTACTCAAAAACTGATGTGCATGAGCTCAGAACAAACGCAAGAAGCACAAAACCTGTGCTAATTGACAAAAAAAAAATCATGATAAAAAGATTGACTAAGATTTGGTGATAATATAGCATAATAAGAAAATTATAATTGCATTCAATATAAATTTGCAATTTAAGTAATTAATTATCCAAAAACATTACATTCAGTTTGCACTTAAGTGTATTCTTTTAAAGTATATTATTTTGGTAATAAGCACTCTTTTCAAAAGTATACTAAAGTGGACTTCTTTTTCACAAGGGTAGAATGTAACAACTGAAAACAGTGATGAACAGCAGCATTTAATGAAATATTTTGCTATAAAAAGACGTCTGCACTGTATTTACTCAAATATAAAACTACAATACAACATTACAAGAGCTCAAAAAACAGCAAGTAGCATTGTAGAATTTTGTCATTAAAGCACAACTTTTGGAAAAAGTATCTCCAAAAACTACTGAAAAATGTAGTTAGCAACATCACTATTTTTCATTAGATACTCCCCAACACCGAATCAAATTATTCAGAGCATGCATGCTAAATACTAGTTTTTGATACTCCCCAACACTGAATCAAATTATTCAGAGCATGCATGCTAAATACTAGTTTTTGATACTCGAGAGCATGCATGCTAAATACCGAATCAAATTATTGCATGCTAAATACTAGAGAATCAAATTATTCAGAGCATACTCCAAAGCGAATCAAATTATTCAGAGCATGCAAAATACTAATGGAGCATGCATGCTAAATACCAGCCGCCGAGTGCAAGGTGCATGCATTAAATACTACCGATTTGCGCGTTGCTGTCAGTATAATCGGCATCAGCCAACATTTTTTTTCTGTGTGTAAAACTTAGCAGATTACTGAGTGCACTGTTGGTTACAGTGTTCACTGTTTCTTTTTCATATTTTGAACAACGTCATTTGTTAATAGAAATAGTGTCTTTATTTTACAGATTTATTTTTTATCAAGTTACTTTTTTATATTTATTTATTTATTTTCAAATTATATATTTTAGTAAATATTCCGTAAACTACATATAGAATATATATATATATATATATATATATCGGCTTTATATCGGCTGTCCTGCTCTTTCAGATATTGGCATTGGCCATCAGAGAATCCATATTGGTTGACCACCACTAGTTCAAGTTCAAGTTCAAGTTCACTACACCAAAGCTTGATCTTCTAGTCTATAAACCAAAATGTTCTCCACTGAATTCTTTCACCGTTTTTGTGCAGCACATCCTTTTTTAACCTGAACCACCAAACATCATCTTTCGAGCCGCTCGTTGAGTGATACAGGTCTCTGTTGACTTTGAGGAGGACAGCAGTAAAGCCCAGAGCTCTGTGGAATTATATATTATTTGTTCCTTCCATGCGTTATTAATGGTGATTCTCCCTGGCCCTGCCGCTGCCGGATTAACTTGTCTGCAATGAACCTTGCGACACAGTCAACAGCACACATCAATCCACACACGACGTCTGTGTAAACAAACACACACACACACACACAGGCATCAATCCAAGGTGAGGAGAGAGGTGACATCGAATGGAGGAGAGGATTGATAGGTAAAGAAGGATCGGCAGACGACTGCATCTACTGGTGAGGGAGAGAGAGAGAAGCAGCTTCTGAACAAACTAGCTGAGATGGAACTAAAGTACCAGATAGAAAACACTGTAGCTCTTTTCCACTTCAGTAAGCACTGGCTTCCACCGGCACGACTATGTATTTATACGTGTCTTTTTCAGGAAGACTCTCAGCGGCGGCTCATGGAGAGGCTTTGGATTGATGGTCTGTTACTGCTAGAACAAAGCAGGTCTACAGGACAGGAGGAAGCTCATCAGACCGGTCATATATGTTTATTCAGTCCACTCAATGAATCAAGTCCGCTTAGGACCGAAAGCCATCAGTAATGATGGAAAAATGCAAAAAGTATAATACGATTAACACTAGGGCTACAATAACTAAATTGATAATCATCAATAATGAAAATACTCAACAACAAGTTTGATTATTGATTAATCATGTCTGTGCACAGAAAATGTACATGGAGGAATCAGACTGACCTGCTACGGGGAAAGTGTACGACTCAAGTTGTCTTATATATGAGAATGTGTCATATTAAGGGCAAACAAAAGCATATATACAGTACATGTGTTGTAAAATGCATTTGAGACGTGCCTTCGTCAGTGCCTAACTTGCATTTCATCTTATTTCTATACTTATTTCTATACTACACTTAACATAATTTATTGTGTGAGTGCCTGAATTCATATGCATGTCAAACAACGGTTATTATTGTTAACTAAAACTATAACCATAATAAAGAAAAAGAAAAAGAAAACTTCATAACTTGAAACTAATATTAACCAAAATAAAAATAAAATCATAACATAAAATGATTTATTTCAGCTAATTGCCAAAGTAATAAAATATAATAAAAACTATATAAGCTAAAAATTACTAAAACTGGATCTGAAGCAAAAACAGAAAAAAAAAAATCTGTCAAAATATTAATATAATAGTATAGTAAACATAATACACTGTAAAAAGTGATAAGTTGACTTAACTTAAAAAAATTGAGGACTGTCATTGTGAATTGTCAAGTTCACTTAACTTTATTTTTGTAATTATTATTTATTTAATAATTTTAAGGTAACGGGTTTCCTCATTTTTTAAGTTAAGTCAACTTATCACTTTTTACAGTGTAGGATCACAATAATTCTGACTAAAGTTAACATTTATTCTATGCTTTTGTTTTTCTTCATCATCATTTTTAATTTAGTGATTTCAAATGGTAAATAATCATTTTAAATTTGAACCTTTTTGCACAATTTAATTGCATGCATATACATTAATGGTATTTGTTTTCATTGCCTTCAAATTGCACATTAGAATAACAATTTTGCAAATAATAATTATTTTTATTAAAAATATATATATATATTTTTTTTAGGAATTTTACATTATATTTTTGTATATTTACATTTTTATTCATATTAACCAAAATAAATAACCACAGATTTACTGATTATCAAAATATGTATTAGTTGCAGCCCTAAATAAGACGCACACAAAGGAATATCGAATTGAACATTTGCAGGGGTATTGGTTTAGCTAGCCGGCCTAGTCATCAAGCTATGCTAAACTAATATGCAAAACTGTATGTTTATGTTTATTTCACAATCTCTAGCTTCAGTTAAAAGACAATAATAGTCATTACACATTGCACAATTATAAAGCAATTTTGTATGATTTCTAATCAGGCACTAAATAGACCACCAATAAAAGGTTATTTCAGCCAATTGCACTGGGTTCTCAGTGATTTAAACACTTTTAAGGGGAGTATAGGACATGGTAAATATACTAATGCACTAACATAACATATTTCAAAGTAATGCATTTCATATTCACAGCTACTTTCCAAAGGAACGCTGTCTGCAGCCAGATGGTGTAGTTGTAACATCTACCAGCCGAGGCAAACAGGGCCCCGCTAACCAGCTAAACCTTGACCCGTGGGTAGAGAGAAGCGTTCCTCATGTCGAACCCACAGCCAGAGGACTAACTAACAGAGCCAGTGAATATTCATCTATCCGCAAGGCTCCTACACAACAGATTGCAGCATAGTTTCGGTCATCGTGAGACTTATGAAACTCCAACCTCTTGCCAGTATAATTAGCCCTCAGGTTCCTCCGGAGGGAGAGCAGACTCTTCCCGCTGATGAGGTGTCAAAGTTTTACTGTAACAAATTTCTGGTCGCTGGCCATTCGGATGCTGCATTATTGATGTTACGCCTCGTTCGGGACAGAAAATAGCGCTTTCCGAGTACAGAGAGCAAATCGCAGCGGAGGACTCCTTTGGAACGCACACACGGCACAGATATTAGAGCCTGGAGGGGAAGCAGAAAGCTGACAGAAAACCATTTGATCTGGCCCTTTCAAGGTGTTATAGAGTCCCTTTTATGCCCATGAAATGTCCATTTCCGCTCTGCGTTTGGCTTCTGTCCCGCATCTTCCTCCGGGGGTCCGTTTCTTTATGTCCACGTCCTGACTTCCTGCGCTCAAATTGATTGCATTCCCGCTCCCCTCCGTGATAGTGGTTAAAAAACCAGACTCTTTCTGTCCCTATAGCTCTGAATCTCTCCGGCTCTCTCTTCACCTGAGCTCTAATCACAGCTGGTGTTTACGCTGTACCTGGAACGGGTGAATGGACAAACAGCTCTGAATGCTAATGGGCTCCTCGGCCGCATGAAGTAGCTCGCACCGATTGTTTGTTTGAGTGTGTTTCAAGAGCACGCATACATATGTGTTCAGCTGAGAAGGCCTGTTTACATTGAACTAAGTGTGTGCTCGCTCAGCTGAGCTTATCTTGTTGGGATGTGCGTTTACTCTATTGTGGGTTCGAGGGACAGTTTTTTAAACCCTGGATCTGTTTGTTTGGTAATTGGTTCATATCCAGACTGCTAGCGGAAACATTTTTTAATTATTCTTACAATGATAACCAGGGCAAATGGTGAAAATTAATTATAATAAATAAATCTACTGCTTTGCAACTCAAAGCCAGCATGTGTTGGGGAAGTTACTTTTACAAGTAATGCATTACAATATTGCATTACTTGTAAATTGCATGTCGCTTTGGATAAAAGCGTCTGCTAATTGAATAAATGTAAATGTGTTATTCCCTAAAAAAAGTAACTAATTGTGTTACTTAGTTACTTTTTATGGAAAGTAATGTTTTATGTTACTTGTTCTCAACTGGATTGGGCTTGCTTGTTTGTTTTTAATATTTAAAAAAAGTTATATTTTTGCCAAATGTAAAAGCCCTTTCACACCAAAAGTGAAATGAATAAGCCTGATTCTGGATTGCATGAAGAACAGGACGCAGAAGGAAGTTCAACGCTCTTCAGCAATAAAATAAAAAATGTATTATATAAAGTCATTCTTGCTTATTCGTATGGTTGAATTGGATCATCGAAGGTTAGCAGCAAAGATATTGGTTAATAAAACTGGGATTTTATCCATAATGGATATTTGTGTTATTAACATACTTAATTATTGCAGGTTTGCATCATATTCTGAGTTTGCAATACACTGTTTTTATACATGTTTTTATAGATTTCAAAGATTAATTTTAAATCATTTGTAGAGGAAATTAATTCTCTGTTACTCTTGTAACAATATGTTTTTAACTCGTGTTAAAAATGATGAGGTGTATACCTGTACTTTGTTTGGGGAAATACACAAAAATATACAAAGCAGTTACACAGGGCCAAAACACAAGAGCAAATCAAAACAGAACGTAAGCCTGTCAATGGTTTAACTTTTAAAATTTGTTTTAGTTTAGTTTATTTAATTTAGCAGGCATTTACATAATGTCACGGTGCACACACGAGAGAGGAACAGGAACACGCAGACGAGGACGTAAACTCAAATAATAGTCTTTAATCACATCAAGGCAGGACTCAGAGACAGGATACACCGGGAAGTAACGAGTAGACCAGACCAAATCAAACTTAACAACAAGGGATAATTAACAAAAGACAAACACAGCTGGAACATACTTAACTCATAATGACATGAAACAAGGACAGGAAACAAACCAAATATGGACACATGAGGCAGGAACACATGACACACAACAGAACCCTGACACATAACACCATTTTCAACCAAAAACTGAAAACTGTTCATGCATCTTGGCCATTCATTTACACAACAATGTTATTTTGGGGGCCTGAAAATACAAACTTTTGAAAACTGAGTGGACGTTTCTGAAAATGATACAATTTGTTGTCTCCAAAAATGCAAATTTGTGAAACCAGTGATGTTATGCGCATGCAAATTACGTGTTCGGTCTATAGGTCTATGCACAAACAGCTAGTGATTCTTTACAAAGTAGAATCACCAACTCCTGCCTGGCATGAATAATACAGCATTTTTAGTGGTATTGACGAATCTGTGTAAATGTGGATCATTTTGACATGCTGCCGTCTGTATTGTTAACCGGCCAAAACTAATAATGGAAAGTTGGCCATTTTTTTAAGTAATTCATGTCTTCTCAGGTCATTCAGTAAAAGCAGATTCATTTAAAATTACCTGTGCATGAGGCAAAAGTTGTCAAAGTTTGGTCTCTGGTTTCTGCATTGTAAAAAGTGGTAACCTGCAACTGTTACCATAAATAGCTATTTCTACTTGAGCATTGTCAAAACAGACCAACAGTTGATTTACGGTAGAATGTATTATGGTATATACATTTATGGGACCTTCTTTCAATATATCAAAGTTATGTGATTTTCTTTCAAGCTTTCAAACTTGAGGTAACGCACAATGTGGACAAACCAAAGTTTAAAACTCAGGGTTTATGGTTCGTTCAGATCCCCAGCTTTTGAGCAATAGGCCACTAGTGATGCTCTACCTTGGCAAGCACCACAGATAAATAAACCTCTCTGCAGACTTTCTTCAGAGAGATGCATGAGCTCCGGGGCAGATGAAGCTGAATGGATTGTGAGTGAACAGGGACACGGGGACACTCAGATGTACCTGTCTGCCAAAGCGAGTGACAGTAAACATTTAGCTATTTAGCCAACTCATGTGTGCTGTCTGCAGGCCAAACTCAGGCTCGAACTTCTCCGGAGATGCTCTTATTTTGGTTATCAGCCAATTGATTTCATGCTTTGCACAAATAACTAGTGTCTTCGAACGGTTTAATCCCCCTCGACTACCAACTCCCCCCAGAAGTAATTAGATGGAACAACCCGACTATTTCGCAATTATCTCATCAGTTAAGTCTGGACATGTGTGTGTGTGTGTGTGTGTGTGTGTTGTCAGACACCAGGGACTTTTCCCTTCTCTCAGCACTGAAGACTTGTGATTCTTCTTCTGTCTATCAATCTCTCAGCCTTTCGATTCCTGTAATAAAATCACCCAATCTCTTTCTGAAGGTCTTCACTCAAACATGGGCTCTGGGCTTGAATTTTACCTCTATTTCATTCTTTCTCTCTCCCGGTCAGGCCTCTGGAGTCCTCAGCCTCAGTAATGTGTGGAATAAGACGGCTGTGCTGGATGCTGGAGAGGTTTAGAGTAATTAGTTCACGGACTGAGAGAAACTCACCAGGGACGCAGAGGAAGTCAGCACAATCAAGATTTCACTGAAACACTTCTGCTAGCAAAACTGGTTCCTGTGTGGGCAGGGCAAACACACACACACACACACACACACACACACACTCACACTCACACTCACACTCACACTCACACTCACACTCACACTCACACTCACACTCTCTCTCTCACACACACACACACACACACACACACACACACACACACTCACACTCACACTCTCTCTCTCTCACACACACACACACACACACACACACACACACACACACACACTCACACTCACACTCTCTCTCACACACACACACACACACACACACACACACACACACCAGTACTGTATGATCAGCATTAGGGAACGCTACTTTTAAAAGTATCTTAAGGGAAGTTGTGTATTTGTTACTTTTTAGCTTAGACTGCTATGAATTTAGATACGAATGGAACTGATTTATGAAGAAAGGAAAGGTTTTCAATTATAAGTAAATTAATTGATTTAAGAAGTAATGCATGTGAAAAAGTAACATATGACAAAAAGCATTACAGCTTCCTTTATGTTAATAAGTTAAACCCAAATCTGATTATGATCACAAACAAATCACTATCTGAACACTTAAAGGGACGTAATATAAATATTTTGAATCTTACAGCTTCATTTAGACATTCAAAGTACAAAATTAATGTCAATCCATCCATACAGACATGGGTCAAAGACAAAAAGGTTTTTTTAAGCATCAAAACAATAAAAGTAAACAAAACACATCTTTATTTTTCCCCCCGTACGTGAGAATGTGTCCTGTTTAATTTAACTTTTTCTGAACAAGAATAATGTCTATCATATATTTTTACCATGAGTTACAGAAGACACCCACTAAGAAGGAACAATAGTTCATATACCAAAAAAATCTTGTCAGACATATTTAGAGCAAGAATCATTAGATGACATGTTAAAGACTCTAATTAAGGATCACCATGCAGTCTACAAACACTAATTAATTGTCATTTTAAATCTTTATCAATCTATCATTCAAACCACTGGGTTTTAGTCAGCATAGAGTTTTTAATCATTTAAAAGAGAATACAATTTAGTATCTATTTTTTTTTTTTTTTTTTTTATTAGTACAGGTCAGAATAAGTAAGCTATTTCATATTTACATAAATCTGTTACATTATTTCACCAATATTTTGATATTTTGTTTTCACAAAAAGTTATTTGAAACATTCAGGTAGCACTTTCTTTCCATGTATCATTTTTTTTATTTTTTTTTGACACAAGCATCACCCTAAAGCAGTGCATTTTAGTTGTTTTTTTCATATTTGTAATTAATATAATATAAACAACTTTTATTAAAGTGTCCAACCACTATAAAACCATCTGCAGCTGCATTTAATTTCAGGTAACACGTTTGAAGATGTTGGTTTCAGTTTAATATCTGGCATGTCTTACAGCTTTATATAGTCAGGAAAAAAATAGTGATTAAACAGGCTGTATTACACAGTTTGTGCATCAAAGTTACTCTAATGAGAAAATACTATCTGTCTCTTTATTTCATCAGCCATTTCAAACGCTAAGAAATTTATTTTAGATATATAAACTATCACTGTGAAAGTATTTGGTCCCACAAACAAGACCACACACACACACACACACACACACACACACACACACACACACACACAGACACAGACACACACACACACACACACCATTTTTCTTGTTTTGAAAGTAAAAACATCATTGAGACCCATGTAAACACTCTCTACATACAAAACAGATGTGAGACCTCCTCATTCCATCATTCATTTTCTTTTTTTCTGTTTGAATAGCTGTTTTTAATGCCAGTCTTTGTTTGTTCCTTCAGTCTCCACACAATACCCGTCATGCATCACCATTTACCTCAGCAGACTTCATATCCTTCAGATTAACACAATGATTAGTTGCCTCAAAGTCGGGCCGATACTGTTTACTCCCCCCGTTATATTAAAAACTAGAAAGCATGAAATGAATGGAGAGACCAAGGGCAGATCAATCAGCGCTGAATAAAACAGTTCCTAAAGCATCTGGGCCTTAAATGATTGAAAGCAGGAAAATAATTCATTACAGGCCAGCAGCCTTGAGCTCTTTAGGGCATGAAAATGAGCCCGGAGTGTCTCAGACTCAAACAAGCCTCACGACAGAAGAAAAGAACTGACTCGTGTGATGTGGCAATGACAACTGGAATTATATGACAATATTTGATTGACAATACACAACTAAATCTCCAAGCATCCATTCGTATCACATTTTAGTGCTTGTAACAAGAAAAATGTACATTTACACATTTGCAAATACACTTTATCTGAGAAAGAAAGAAAAAAAAGTGATAACCTAAGGTACAACAAGTTAAAAAGGTACATCTTTGTACCTTATTTACTCTTAAATGATACATATTAGTATCTTAAATGTACATAATAATACCTAAAGTGTACATATTAGTATATTTTTAGACATCAGCCATATCACCCTGCAGCCCAAGACTGTTGCCCACTGAAGCTAAGCAGGGTTGAGCTGGTCAGTACCTGGATGGGAGACCTCCTGGGAAAACTAGGTTGCTGTTGGAAGAGGTGTTAGTGAGGCCAGCAGGGGGTGCTCACCCTGTGGTCTGTGTGGGTCCTAACGCCCCAGTATAGTGACGGGGACACTATACTGTAAAAAGCACCGTCCTTTCGGATGAGACGTTAAACCGAGGTCCTGACTCTCTGTGGTCATTAAAGAATCCCAGGATGTCCTTCGAAAAAGAGTAGGGCTGTAACCCCGGCATCCTGGCCAAATTTGCCCATTGGCCTCTGACCATCATGGCCTTCTAATCACCCCCATACACTGATTGGTTTCATCACTCGGTCTCCTCTCCACCAGTAAGCTGGTGTGTGGTGGGCGTTCTGGCACAATATGGCTGCCGTCACATCATCCAGGTGGATGCTGCACACTGGTGGTGGACGAGGAGACACCCCCCTGCTATGTAAAGCGCTTTGAGTACCCAGAAAAGCGCTATATAAATGTAACGAACAAATTATTTTGAAAGGGTGGCATTCAATTCAATTGCAGGGCAAAGAATAGAATTACAGTAAAACGTATTCTAATTTCAAATATAATAAAATCAAATACTTTTCCTCTGATTTGGCTCAACTGGTTCAGTCATATTTCTATTTATAAAACGTCATGAATAATTAAAAAGCAATTTATGAACCATTTATTATCACTTCTGGCGATGAGTTGGAGTTTTGCACACTTTTAAAAGAAAAATATTTAAAAGAAAAATATTGTATGATGTATATTTTTTTTATATTACATATATGTTTATATTATATTATATTTGTATTAATTTGTATATGCAAACTAGGCTGATTATGTATAAGATTTAGAACAGAACTACAGCTTAAAATTAATTAAAACATTTATTGCATCATGTTGATTATATTACTCAGATTAATAATATTTATAAATATTTGCTGAGACAAAACAATTAAGATAATTTAAAGATATTTCATTACTATATTAAATAGTAATATTAAAGTATCAAATATAAAAAAGGCTTTTTAGTGGGATTTTATATATATATATATATAAATATATATAAAACATATATAACATATATATATATATATATATACATTTGGTGTAGGATTCACTTTTCATTTGCTATTAAATTGCTAGTAAATTTCACAAAAAAATACAAAGAAATGGCAAGTAGCACATTGACTTCAGCATACATTTTAAAGCAGAAAGACTAAAATAGTATTTTCAATAATCTTTGTTTTATTTACAGCTTCAAAAAATATTTTCTAGTGTAATTAATCCCACTAAATGAACACGTTTAAATGCATTCTGCTTTGGAGGAGTGGAGATATCGGCCACAAATCATATACTACGAATCCGCAGGATCAGCATTAAGTCGTGATCTGTCCTCTATATAAGGTACATGAACGAGCAGTAAGCCCTGTTCTGTACTCACAGGAGATTGAGGATCAACCTCACGTCACAATGTAACAAGCATCCGTTTCTCTCAACAGTACATGCAGTGAAACTCAAGCTGTAGATGAACGCACATGCAGATGAATGTAAACATGCCAATGAAAACTTCTGCGTTGAAGAATAAAAAGTCCTTGAAGTCACATGATCTCCTGCTTTTGCATTACACTCAGCTGCATTAAGCTCTTTTGAAGCCCGTATCAGCTCCCAGGGCTCGCTTTGATTACTTCCATGTACCTTTCACCCAGAAACTATATGGATGTTCAATATAATTTAGCTTGCTGATATTTAAAAAATCCCTGACTGGTCTGTCAACAAAGCACACAGGAGTGCGAACGTGCATCTCAATAAAAGGTCTTTGAGCGGTAAGCGCAAACTTATAATTCACCGGAGCGTTGCTGAGCCCTTATCTTGCACTTCTGCTATTGCCAGACAAGGCTTTTCGGGCCGGCCGGTACGTCCTCGAAAAATAATGCTGCCTTTAATTGTTTCCGGAGGCAAGAAGTGACCCACACGTGACCTCTGATGAGAAAAAATACAAATAAAAATGCCTCCGAGTTGCAAATTCAACCGGCTGGCCTTTAATACATGTTGTTTCTTCAACCAGATAGGACTGATTAATATGTAAAGGCTGAAACATCAATAAAAGAAGTGTGGAGATTTGTAAGCAATTACAGAGAGCCATTTTAACCATTAACTCGTGATAACGTGATGATGGTTCATGATTAAATAAACAGTGAAACAAACAAATGGGGCACAAACGTTTCACACCATTAGGCAAACTCATTGGAAATATGTGAGCCGTGCACGCCGGTTTGATACCAGGAGAGTGCTGGTATTTATAGATGTAATGGTAAATAAATATGTTAGTTCAAATCCATGAGGCTTGAAAAATCCAAAACGCTGTGAAAAATTAATCTACTGCATGTAACGATGAGGACAAACGTCTGCGGTTACCATGACACGGCCTACATTTTTAATAAATAAATATATTTAAAGGTGAAGTGTGGCGTTTTTTCAATGCTAAAATGTTTTCTATCACAGTTTACTATACAAAGACCAACCAATGGCTTCAGTTTGAGGCGGGACTATCTGTTTGTCCAGCCAATGGCAGATGAAGGGAAGGGTTAGTGACATATTAGATGAAAGTGAAAAAAATAATAAGAATTCTAACATTAAAACATGCAAACTTCTTAACATGTACTCTTTTTATTTATGTAAAGAAAGGTTTTCTTTTTATTATTTTAATGAGCCTTATTATGATATCGGCCAAGTTTTATCACCTTGACATTTTCCCCTTTATTAAAAAAAAAAAAAAAAATCATAATGAATTTTGATACAGCAATTAAAACCATTCACATCATAGAAAGGTGTAATTGAATGAATTGCATGCTTAATGTATTTTTGAATAAAATGATAGGATAAAATAGCATGTCATTGACCGCGGGAGTGTTTGGTAAACTTGTTTGAAAGCAATCATTACTTTTCCAATTGCATTCAGTGATGATAGTGACTCAACAATTACACACTTCTGCTTTAATTTAATCATGAAAGAGCAAGTGCAAAAGCCCTCAAGATGCAGAAAAACTACCCAAATCACTCACAGATACTCATACATACACGACTCGGTCAAAGGTAAATGCATGGATGTCCAGTCATCATATGTAAGCTTAATTCTTCTTCAACTAAACTACATCAGCATGAAGAAGTTTGAGCAATAACACCATCACAAAAATGAAGTGATATTCTAAATATATTTGTAGAATATATTTCAAAATAAATAAAAATTGCCAAAAAATATATTAGCTAAAATAAATAGCAAAATATATTTATGCAAATATATTTTCTACAAACATAATAATAGTAATAATAATAATAATAATAATATTGATACATATTTAAAATAAATACAAATATAATAATAGTAATAATAATAATAATAATAATATACCGATACATATAAAAAATACAAATATAATAATAGTAATAATAATATATTGATACATATAAAAAAATACAAATATATTTTTAAAAACATTTAAATGATAGATAGATAGATAGATAGATAGATAGATAGATAGATAGATAGATAGATAGAGCCATCCATATATTTCAATTCAAGAAAAAAAAAATCAAAAACTTTATTAGTCGTCTGTAATACATGCATATAACACATTGGAATAAAAATCAGCCAGGAACATAGTACTCTGTTATAACTGTATATTTTACTGTAAGATTGCAAATGTGTTTTCTTGTCCCTGGAATAAATGTTGGTATATGAAGGTTGAAACTACATATATTTTAAATTTCCCAAAATATATTTGATTGAGCTTCACTGTTTACAACACATATTTAAAATATATTTTGGTCATATTTTTTCAGTATGGTTTTATTGAGTGCAAACCTAACACCAAACCAAATAACATTTGGTAAAATGTTAATAACCAAATAAAAAACATCTATTAAAATGAAGATGCACAACATAAATCCAGTGTATGTGAGCTATCCACTAATACTAACAGCATCAACAGTTCTGTGCCAGTCTGAGGATCTTGTCCTCAAAACGTCTGTCTCGTGTTTTTCTCCCCGACTATGATTACAGAGCACAGGCAGAAATGATACCCCTGTACTGTACTGTATGTGTCTGTCAGCAGGGCCTGCTTGAGCTTCATCCAAAGAGCTGTTTTTCATCCATAATAGAGGGCGAATCAAAGTGCGCTCCTCTCCAAACTCAGCACCTATTACACAATGTAACTCTTGCTGCAAACCCTTTTATCCCACTCCTTTGCTCTCCTATACTCTCCTCTGTGTTTGATCTCTGTGGTACTGCTAATTAGGGCACGGTCCTGGCAGGCATATGCCTCACACTAAAGACAAACACAGCCCCAAAATATGAAGAGCCTTCACATTTCATTCCACGACTAAACAACGTGCACGATCACGCAAGTCAGCAAAGATGAATCGCAAACGCCGCCCACATTATCAACTGTGCCCTGAATCTGTTTTCCTTGAACAAGGAAAAAGCAAATCAGCAACTAATATTGGAGCACAATAGAGCTGTTAGCGGTGGCATGTTGTGGACGCCTGAAATGAGGAGGCATGGTTTGTTTTTTTAGTCTAATATAAAGTCATGCTTCAGCAGCTCCGTTTGATGTTTAGCTACAGCATACAAAACAGTTTTACCTCACACTTGACTTTCAACAAGCACACATTACTAAGGCCCAGTTTCACAGACAGGGCTTAGACTAAACCAGGATTAGGCCATAGTTCAATTAGGAAATTTAAGTAATTTTTATTAACATGCCTTAGAAAAAACATTAGTGGTGTGCATCTCGAGTGTCACGGTGCACACACGAGGGAGGAACAGGAACACGCAGACGAGGATATAAACTCAAATAATAATATTTAATCAGGACATCAAGGCAGGACAAGACAAGGATGAGAGACAGGATACACCGGGAAGTAACGAGTAGACCAGACGACATCAAACTGAACAGGCATGAACTAATATACACAGGTTAATTACAGATAAGGAGACAAACACAGCTGGACAAGAGTTAACTCATAATGACATCAGACGAGGACAGGAAACAAACCAAATATGGACACAGGAGGCGGGAACACATGACACACACGACAGAACCCAGACATCGAGACAAAACAAAGGGACTGATTTTTAAGATCCGTCTTAGATCAGTTTCTTTCAGTTAAAACAGCTCAGACATACACTTTAGTCTGGGACTAGGCTTAAGCCTTGTCTTTGAAACTGGGGGTATGAGATTTAGATTTAAGCAATATCACACATCATAAAAAACAGATTAATGTCGAGTAGCTTACATTTTAGGCAAGTAATGTCATTGTTTGCTTCACCAACGAACTCAAAGCAGAATCAACCGTCTTGCATCTCGACTCCGAGAGTAGCTACTGAATGAATCGGTCGTGTAAACTATTCAATTACTCACTCACAAAAACAGTTGCTACGTCTCTGGTACTTTTTTTAATAAGCACTTACTACACAACCGTTAAAATGTTGCTCTATGTAGTAGTGATGGATGCTTTTAACACAATGCTTTAAAACCTCTATGAATCATTTGTTTTGAACCACCTTTACCAAAGAGTAGTATATTTCAAGTTTATTTTAAGTATACTTAAGTAAAGTTCAAGTATATTTTAAGTATATTTAATGTAGTAAGTATACAAATATCAGTGTACTAGCAGTGTACTTGTAAGTGTACTATTTCAATACTCCTTGAGACCAAATCTGCCCACTTTCTAGCATATGAAAGTATACTTAAGGTATAACAGTAGTAAACTTTGAGTACACAACTAGTTTACATCAGTGTTTTTAGCTTGTACTGCAACTATACTAAAAGTGAACTTATAGGTATACTGATATTTTACTAATTAAATAATTGTAGTAGCATTTTTAGTACACTTTGAAGTATAGTCTCAGTAAACTAGTTTAGTAGTTTTATACTGCAAGTAGGCCTAGACTCATTTGTTTTCTTTAAGTGAACTTTACATCATACTTTAAGTATACTTCTATGTCTCTATTTAGATATTAATTTGTATATATTTTGTTGTATGAATATCTGAACATACAAAACATCAAAAGAAAGAAGAGTATCTGCTTGTAAAGCAAAACATTTTATTCTAGTTTAATGCATTCTTTTTTTAAACACTTGAATGTGGGCAAGTTACATAAATAAAAAATAAAGAAATAAACAACATTTTGAACAAAAAGCTGAGTCGATCAACACCCCAAAGCTTGACAGCCATTATTATCTCTTCATTGGTGATATTTTATTCATAACGTTACACAGTTATGATGCTGTTTTATGTCTGATGATGTGTTTGATTACATGTGAAGCATCTGTTGTTTCGGTTTCTTCTTCACTTGTGTTTTTTGGTAATTCTGTACAGAAGATGTGTACTAGCGCCCCCTACCGTATGACAATGAAAACACAGATTCTAGGAGCACAAGTATAGCTCAAATTATTTATAAGTATAAGTAAGTATACTTAAATGTAATGTTAAGTATATTTCTGAGAAGTACATAAAGCCCATTTCTGAGAAGTACATAAAAAGTAGACTAAAAGTATACTTTCCTATTTTTAGTTTAAAAGAAGTATAGTAATAGCACACTTGAATAAACGTATTTTTTGTAAGGGCAGTGATTCAGAACGCTTATCAAACTGCCAAAGTCACGTGAACCAAGCTTCATTACATTGAATTGAATTGAATTGAATTGAACACCTTTATTGTCATTGTATTTCTCTGCATACAACGAAATTAGGAGCACTGCTCCTGACTGGTGTTAGAAAAACAAACATATAACCACAGACAATAAATAAGACTATAAGACTGTACAGTAGAGGTCTTCACGGGTCCACTTGGATCCGAAAAACCGAGACCCGAGCGGGTTCGGGTCCAAAATTTCTACAAGTGCCTCGGACACGGGTCGGGTTCGGTATTAGCAGGCTCGGGTCTCGGGTAATTAAAATAAATGTGCTTTTCCCAAATGGACCCGATAAGACCCGAATTCTTTTAAACTTTCCCGGATGCGTAGCCTACTTGTGCTTTCATGTTAAGTTCATTTTTGAGAAACGCACGTAAAAAAGGAACACGTTTGTAACCACAGAAATCCATCTTATAGATATGAGATCCATCAGGAAATCCACTCAATGCATTAAGCTGCGTGTCAATGCAGACTTTTCTTTTTTTTGTGTGTGCAGAAGCCCTTCACCGGAGATGAGGTAAATAACGTTGCAGACAAAATTAGCAAATCCATGATTTATTAACCTATCGATTTAATTGTTTATAAAACTATCACGTTTATATTTCAAATCCACTGGTTACAATTAAAAGCCAAACTCAGAAATAACATGTATCCATCAGGCAGGCAAAAATATAAAGTAATAGGCTAATAAGTAAATAAACTGAATGAAAGTAAAGGAGCAGCGACGAAATCAGCAGGACCACGGGATTTTTCCGGACCGATGCGGGGCTGCAGGCTGTGCACACGTCAATGCCGTTTACGTTCGGGTCCAGTCGGGATCGAAAATAAATGCGGTCGGGTCGGATCGGTTCTAATTTCATCGGGTCTGTCTCGGGTCGGGTTTATCTTTTTTTTTTATATATTATTTATGCACGTCGGGTTCGGGTAAGAAGTGATTCGGGTCGATTCGGGTCGGGCACGGATTTTAGGACCCGAGAAGACCTCTACAGTACAGTACAATTTTACAAGTAAATACAGCAAGTGACTTGGTCATGATATTCACATTGAGCAATCTGAGTAAGTGACCATGTATAGTATTGCACGTTAGCCTTCACATTGATATGCACAATAAGTTTATACAAAAGTACAATTTAAATGGAATGAGTAACTGTAGCGATTTAGTGACTAGATATAGTATTGCACATTGACATATAGTGTATAGTACTGCACATATATTATTACACCTTTACTGCAGATATAGTGTTTCACATTTAGTAACCAGATATGGTATTTCACCCTGACATACTATTAGTGCATGTGTTTAAAGTTCTGGTAAATAAAGTGCGCAGAGAGTGATATTGCAGATTGACACACCGCATATTGTATATTGCATGTTGTATAGCAGCAGTACAGACAGAAGAGACTGCATGAACTAAGTGACTGTAGTTAAAAGAATAATGTGGTTGAATAGTATTCAACCACATTATTGAATACTACATCATAATGTTTTTGAAATTTCAAACATCCTAGTTTTTACCTAACCTCAAATCAGTTGTATAAATTTCTAGACATTTTGAACGACACAACTGTATGATTGAAATGAAGAGTTTAGTTACTAGTCTCCTACTGGCCTGTTTAGCAAAACAACAAACAAGCCATGCAAATTAATAAAATAACACACAAAAGCTTCGTATTTAATGATTTTAATTACATTTAATAGATTATACTTTCGATAAAACATTGGTAATGAGTTTGTAAAAGCTGTTTTTATGCAAGCTTGAGTTTTTGTTGCATTTACGCCGCTCTGACCCACAGGCATCACCAGCGTGTGTTGTTTTGAGCACTTCGAAACGCTGGATCACTTTGCAAAGCATATGATTCAATTGAGTTCGTAGACAGACCCACACCACACTGCAAAGGTCCAGCATTTAAGTAGGCCTTTTTTTTAATAAACAAGTGTTCTTTTAAATAACAAATACATTTAAAGCCATAAAAAGGTATTAAAGGTCCACTGAAGTGCCTTGAAACACGCACTGTTATTCTATGTGTTGACGTCAGTTTAACTGAAACAGGAAGACATATCAAGCAGCCCCGCCCCTTTTTAAATAGCCAATAGTTTATATCACAGCTTGGGCTAGAGCCGTTGATCTCGGTAAAGCCACATTTTACAGGGTATGACAGCTACAATCTCATCCATATTTCTATAAAATATAGCATTCTGTGTAAAATTCAAATGGGTCTGATACATTTTATGGTTTGCGCCGACTCGCACATATGATCCGCTCCGTGCTATCATGTCTCTGGACAATAATTTTATATTAATGTGACGATTCAGGCTATGATTGTATTGAATAAATATGAGCGCTGCATGTTTCAAAGTCAAAACACTGCATGGGTGTTTTTATATGAATGTATCTTTCAAGGGAACTGACTGACTTCAGAAAAGTTTTGATGTGATTTTCATTTAATCGTTCCTATAATGCCTGATAAAGAAGGCTAGCATTTATAAACGCAGTGCCTTTTTGTGTACATCCGTTACCGAGGAAACAGCTGAGGTTCCAAAAGCGCCTCCTATTGGCAGAGAATGAATGTGCGTTTGCAATAAGCCTGTCTGTTGTTTTTGTTCAGATCAATACTAAAATCCTCCCATGACTTTACAGAGCAAACAGAGCTGTAAATGTGAACCTGTGGGTTGGCAAGAAGCTAATGTGCCTTCTAACATCTAAACAATTAAGGCAGTAAAATATATATTTATATGTTTTAAATTAATAATTTATACATTTGGCTCCTTTAAAAAATGGTTTAAAGGCTGAAATGTGATGTTTATCATTTTATAAGACTGTATCTGAGCTGTAATTGTATTAATATGTTACTATAGACATTGCTCTATCCCGCTCATACCATATTAATTGTATTTGTGCAGGTCTTAAAAAGCTAATTTGATTTTAAAACTCCTGCAGATACCCTGAAGGCCTAAATAGTTGAATTAAACTTCCTTCCTTGATATTTGTTGATATTTGTGTTTTGAAAATGTTTTTGATTGATGTTTTGACTTCTCAAGTAAAAAAAAAAAAGTTTTTTTTTTTGGACTAGTTAAATTAATTTGGTGCTTCCAAAATCTAAATAGTGCCTGCCTTTTTTTCTAATTAATTAATTTTAATTAGAATTTTTTTTTTATATTGTATTTGTATTGTGTTATGCATGCAGATTATACATGTGTGTATATCATCATAATTATTATTGTTGTATTATAATTGTTTTTTTTTTATTGTTTGTTTTTTATATTGGTATGTTTTGTATAATGAGGAAAGCTCTAGCCACTCCCATTGATTAACCAGCTGTCTTTGATTGCTTACTAATTGTTTAAGAACACTTGCTTGAACAATTGATGTGTGTCCTGAAGAAGGCTGTGAAGCCAGAATGTGCAAACCTACACTTTTAACTGTTTTAATGACTTTAACTGTTTTAATTAGCCCAGCTAATTGAAGGCTTTTTACTTTTACTACAAGAGTGCAATAGAGTGTTTCATCTTCTCAGTTTGATATTTACCTCCAAATATCCAAAGAGCACCATTGATTATGTGAAGAGACCAGTGCAGCATTCTTGGCTCCTGTTGTTTTGTCAAGAATCTTTTCTTTGTTCAATTTGCACGCTGAACATTGTTTGGAGCTCTTATTTTTGAACTCTCAAAGTGCTCCAGATAAATGGATTTAACTTTAAAATGTATAGAATTGCTCACTAACTCTTACGTGAGCATGATGTGAGCCTCCACCCACCACCATTAGTCCCTGATGCTTTGGCTGCAGCCCCAGATTTTTTTTTTTAAATCCTTCAACTGCCCCTGATCATAAACATACAACACTGGATGTCTAGCAATATAATGAATCTGTGCATTTATTGCATTAATAATGTCAAATAAACAAAATTAAAAAAATCACTCACTGCTCTTAATTAAGTAACGTATTGCTTTACTAGGTATTTGTGTATGCTTACTGAAGAAGGTGGTAAGTGATCTTGCTAAGCAATTTGACAACATTGTAGGAAATATTTTTGGTGCATCAAAAAACGTGCTCATTAAGATTCCAGCAGACATGCTAATCCAGCACAAATTAATGCATGACAAATCACCAAAATGAAGTATTTGAACCTCATAATTAAATGCAAAATTAAAAAGGTCCACAAAAAAAACCCTTCCACTAGGCTGGCTATGGGCCTGGAATATATGGATATAAACTATCGTTCAGAAGTTGCACTGGGCGGAGCATTCGTGAATATTCATAAACTGGTTCAGATGGTATAGAACGCATCAACATTAGCGCCGAATAAAGTTAAACTTGAATTGTAGCTGTTCATATATGCACATCTCTTTACAGGCTATCGTTCTGTTTGATTTAATGATGACAGCCAATGATTTGTCAGAGCATCATAAGAAAACACTTCAAGTAAATGAGCCGACTGCCAATGTTAGTTATGTTTTACCTTGAGCGTCTTTAAAAGTGTGTTATTTGATGGCTTTGCCAAAATGGATGTAATAAAGTTTCTGTTGTGATTATTCTGTGCCATTTTCTTAATCACTTGCTCAGTTGGTAAATATCTTCCAACAGACTTGAGCATTAAATCACAAAGGGAACTGCTAATGTTTTCACAAGCATGAACTGGAGCATTTGCATTACAATATTTTCCCCAAAATTATACATTTAGTGGATACAATGCACAATGCACAAAGTGTGCAAGAATGTGAAAATACATAAATAAATGATGCAGTACTTTCACAATTTATTGTATTTATTCTAATATACAATTTTACATTAACAAAATGTTTAGATTATAATGAAGCTGCTAAAATAATAGGTCATATACTGTAGTTAGTAATAGTGCACATTTAAATGTCAAAAGTTACTCATGGGAGTTGCATGTGGCTTAATAAAGAGAAACTGATGTTGTGTTTTATTCAAAATTGTGGAAAAGAGATGATGTACGTGATTAGCAAACATAACTATTATATTTAAACAGCATAATATTAAATAATTTAAAATATCCAATTAAAATGTGATTGTCACGTCAAATAAAGGAAAAAGGTAATTCTCTTCATAAATACAATGCATTATGCAAGCGTTTGTACATATATGAAACCCTTTTATGAATACTGTATATATATATATATATATATATATATATAAATATATATATATGTGTATGTATGTTTTTAATGTATGAACATTTTACATTTCTTCTAAAATAATGCATGATTTTTAAGCTTGCCCCAATGATTTGCCGGTAAGCCAGACTCACTGTATCATGTCATGAGAGTTTTCTGACTGACAAACTCTAGTTTGGTTGTTGTTTTTCTTCTTGCTATGCAGCATCGTGGCTCTGCCAGCAGTAAGCTTTGGCCTTAGGCCATGGCACACATACAAATGTGTTTCTAACTAGTTAAACCTCAGCCAAATCCAGTCCAGGCACACACTGGTTTAAATAAACCTTAAGGGCCTGTGGTCCAGGCACACAGATAGTTCAGAAAGCTCTGGGCTTTCCTCGACCAGGTGCACTAACTATTCAAGTCATTCTGCCATGAGTCAGTGCATCACGCACCAACACGCACACATGCAGCCATTGATAGGCTCATCATTTTGGCTTTTTTGGCTTTGTGCTGTCAATTATTTGCTCATCTATATTTTCTTGTCTCCCTCACTGCCCCAGAAAAGAAACATTCCCAGCTGCAGATTAGAGACTGAGAAACTACAATATGCAATCTCAAACACCATAAGTATCGATAGTGAGTTTTATTTAACAATTTATTGGAATAATTTTAATGCCATGTATTTTTTTCCTCATGCTAAAATATTAAAATGTTTGCATTGCTTCAAAAATAATAAGTTTTTAAGCTTATGATAATATTATTACTTATGATATTGATATTTAAATGTATGTATTTAAATGTAAATGTATATAGTATATAGTATACATACAGTTGTGCTCAAACTTATTCATACCCTTGGTAAATATGATCAAAGAAAGCTGAGAAAATAAATCTGCATCATTAATCCTTTTGATTTTTTTGATTTTAAAAATATACAAAAATCAAACCTTTCGTTGGAGAACAAGAATTTAAAATGAGAGAGAAATCTCATTATGAAATGAATATTTTTCTCTGACACTCATTGGCCACAATTAATCATACCCTTTTATTAATTACTTTTTGAAACATCCTTTTGCCAAAATAATAGCTCTGATTCTTCACCTGTAATGCCTGATAAGTTTAGAGAACATCTGACAAGAGATCAGAGACCATTTCTTCATCCAGAATATCTCCAGATTCACAGCTTCTTCTCTTCAGTTCACCTCACTCATTTTATATGGCCCATTATACCACGGCTCATTATAAGATTTCTAGCAGGTTTAGATTGTTTTAATCTGTTGGTATTTGATAGAATCCATGATGCCATGTGTCTAAACAAGATGTCCAGGACCTCCAGCAGAAATATATGCTCACAACATTAAAGATACAGCAGTATATTTCATAGTACACATGGAATACTTTTGTATCCCTGTGAGCACCAAACCCATCTTAGTGTTTGTTGCTATGAAGCTCATTTTTTTAGTTTCATCTGACCATAGAACCCAGTCCTGTTTGAAGTTTCAGTTGTGTCTGATAACTGAATATGCTGGAGTTTGTTTTGGGATGAGTGAAGAGAATTTTTCTTGAAACCCTCCCAAACTAGAGTCTGAGCTATGACGTGAAAATTGTCCCGAAGCCCGGCTCTAGGGGCGTAAATAAGTCAGGGCATGTTGGGCTCGGGCTGAAATGCAGGGCTCTATCCCGAACAGCATGTGGTTGTCAGGGTTCTGTTGTGTGTGTCATCTGTTCCTGCCTCTTGTGTCCATATTTGGTTTGTTTCCTGTCCTTGTTTGATGTCATTATGAGTTAACTCTTGTCCAGCTGTGTTTGTCTCGTTATCTGTAATTAACCTGTGTATATTAGTTCATGCCTGTTCAGTTAGATTTGGTCTGGTCTACTCGTTACTTCCCGGTGTATCCTGTCTCTGAGTCCTGCCTTGATGTCATTAAAGACTATTATTTGAGTTTATGTCCTCGTCTCCGTGTTCCTGTTCCTCCCTCGTGTGTGCACCGTGACAGTGGTGATGTAGGGGCTGTTCACTATTAATTATTTTTAAGGTTTTCTGACCCCGAGACTCAACTATTTTCTGCAGTTCTGCAGCTGTGATTCTTGGAGAGTCTGTGGCCACTCAAACCGTGCATTAGGACAATATAGACACATGTCCTCTTCCAGGAAGATTCGTAACATTTTCTGTTGATTGGAAATTTTTAATTATATGGTGGAAATGGGAATTTCCGATGCTTTAACTCTTTTCTTACAACCACTTTCTAATTTGTGAAGTTTGACAATCTTTTGAACTATATTCTTTGTTACTGATTGTGGTCAATGATGAAGGGAATTTGGTCTTTGTGTTCCCTCACAATTATATTCCTGTGAAACAGCAAACCATGGCTAGATAATTTCATGTTAATCACCCTGGTTTGATAAAAAATGCAAATATGAATGGGAATGTACTTCAGATTTTTTTTTTTTTTTACTTAAATTAAAGGTTAGATTATTTTTTTTTTGAATGAAAGATCAAATGGATAAACAATGTAGACTTATTTTCACAGCTTCCTTTGATCATATTTCCCAAGGGTATGAATACTTTTGAGCAAAACTGTGTGTGTGTGTGTGTGTGTGTGTGTGTGTGTAAATATGTGTATATATATGCACTTCTAGAGTTATTGATGAATGGACCTGTATATACAGTACACATCAAAGGTTGATGTATTTTGATGTCATCAGCTTTCATGTGTCTCTTCAGAGAATAAATCACACTGTAGATGGCTGAATGGTAAGGAACACTAACATGGAGACATATCAGATTTAGGCCTGTGCTTTTGTGTGACACGAGCGAATCCACTGATTGATCACATCCGCTCTCACGTTGCATTCGCCGCTGTTTCGCTTAAAGCGCCTCGGTAATTGGTTACACGTAATGAATTTGCTCTAGCAAAGGCCCACCGCTGAGTTCAACTAATCACATCAACAGCCGAATTCCTCAACCCCACCATGAAATGGATAGCGCTTCTCCTGTGTGTTTGATCGAGATACGTGTCGCTCTCTAAACTGTATGCTGATGTCAACACGAGATGTGAGGATCAGGTAATTCATCTTACTGCGTGGGCCGAGCGAGATCCTGCATCAGCTGCGTGCGCTAAACCTCTAACAAATGCTAATCTGTGAATTCCCAGAGATCAGCGTGTCTCCTGCAGAGCTGTAGTCAGAGACACAGGAAGATGGCAGAGAGCCTGGAAGAGCCTCCAAAAGCCCCTGATTAAGAGAAAATCACACACTACTGCGATGCGTTTCCTGTTTGCTCTGAATGAACCTCGCTCGCAGCGCTTGATTTCCTGTGCTCACAATCTTCCTTTTTTCTCTCGATGAATAATGTTTGTTTCTGTCCCCGACAGCACATCCATGTAAGCCATACATCTTTAATGTGGCAGAAGATAGATGACTCCAGGAAATCTAAAAGAAAAGACATGATCCTGCTGCCAGAGCGATGCTGAGGATGCATGTGAGCCAAATTCATTTCAAATATAGAAGCATATATACATATTTACCCTCTATTGCACAATGCTGCCTACGGGAAACAACCCCATTGTTTTACAAGTACGTCATGCATGTAAAGCAATCAAATGGTTAATAAAGAAGAGATGACTTTGAGAAAACTGATTAAAAGTTTATTCTTGGTCACACAACATCATATGATGGTTATTTTAAAAGCTTGTTTCTGGCACCATGTGAGGATGCATGTATTATAACCTGCACTTGTGCTTTAAAAATATTATTCATAAAATGGATTTTTAAAATGTTATATTAGTCATTTGTGTGTTATGAGGAATTGCTTAAATGTGTGTTGCATAGTGCAATTAATATGCATTTTCTAATTAATATGCATCAAGGGGGCATTCGTTTGGTCAAAAGTGACAGTTAAGACATTCATAACGTTACATGCTGGTCTTTTGAACAGTTACTTTAAATTGTAATACTATTTCACAATTTTACAGTTTTTACTGTATTTTGAACAAATAAATGCAGCCCTGGGGAGCAGAAAAATAAAAAAATAATAAAATAAATTGAATGTGTTTCTGTGGCTCAGTGGTAGAGCATTGCGTTAGCAGCGCAAAAAGTTGTGGGTTCGATTCCCAGGGAACACACATACTGATAAAACATGTATAGCCTGAATGCACTGTAAGTCGCTTTGGATAAAAGCATCTGCTAAATGTAAATTAATGCTTCACATAATACTTCAAAAATATGGTTTCTGGTTTGTTGGAGCAATCTGAGCTACAAATACTGTTTGGAGCAAAACAGATGCAAGACAGCCTGAGTCATAAATTCATGCATTTGATGTAATAGTAGTGTTAGTAAGCGACTCCAGCCTCAAGCTGTGCCTAATGTTGGGTTTCTCCGAGAGAAGTCCTGCAGAAACGCGTGATGTGATTTCAGCTGTAGCCGTGACTCGGCTGACCGTGTGTCATTCTTCAGCTCTTCCTGCTTCAGAACCCACATGATACGCTCCAGGATTTATAGTATTTAGAGTAGATATTTATATTCATAGTATATTAGAGCAGCACAACACCAAACATGATGTATGACATAATAATAAAAATGAAAAATAAGTCCCTTTCCTCTGAAACACCTGAAAATGTGACAAGCCTTTTGAGACATTAGCTCATAAAATATGACTGACATGTCAGCACAATGTTTTAATTAACAGACTTACTCATTTGCCTAAACTAAAAGTGACACGCTTGTCCTAATTTCACACGTTAAATTGCCAAACTCTTCTCCACAGCACAACTGTCACTAATGAACCAAAATCATTTTTCTCTGCATTATTTTTGGCATGAAGGCGACATGGAGACTTGATGGCTTTCAGAAGCGTTTACACACATTAAAATTATACATACTATTGCAAAACCAATCAAGCTGCTTGGAATTAGTCCGGTAACTACATAAATTAGACACTAATTGGAATATTTACCCTTAAGATGTTGCATAAATTAAAACGAGCTTCAGTTTTCAAGTCAATCTTGTTTAAAGTGAGTTATTTTTGTTTTGTCTCCATCACAGCCTGTCATCAGAAGATTTAAAGTGAGGAGAGAGGGTTCATTCCTCACTGTGTAAATGCAATGCAAATTTATTCATACATCTCTTATAGAACAATAGCACTAAATAATAACACTAAAAAATGTAATCTCAAAAATTAAAGATTTTTACAGAATGTGATTTTTATTTTATTTAAATTTTATTTATTTATTTTTCCTGCACGCACACACACACACACACTCACATACATATATATGATGAATGCAAAACACCTGGATAGTGAGACCCACATAATTTGACATTGAAACTCCTGTTTTAAAACATAATCGGTCTTATACAGTGAGTTTATACAGCGTCAGGTACTTTATCCAGTGTAATTACAGCATGAAGTGATTGCTCAGTCATTGAAGGGTCTCCATTGAGAGAAACACAGAAGAATATAAAGAGTAAAAGAAATCTCTGTCTTTGTTAGGGATGAAAGAGCTGCATTTACTCCTAACATGATTATCTTGATAGCAGAGCTAATGTAAGATCAAAGCATGTCTGTGGTTCGACGGAAGGATCTGAACCTTCATCTGCATTAGAGAACACTGTTGTTTAACGTCTTGACTGCTGTTGCTGGTAAATGTTTGGAGAAACTGATTTGTCTCAAACAAGAATGACACGACCATCAATATCACATAGCATTATTTAAAAGACAAGCTGAATAGAAGATTATAAATCAAGCATACTGCATCAAGTCTAGGTGCTCGCAACCACCTGGCAACCCACAGTAACAATCTGTTAAAAAAGAGCAAGTAATAAAGCGATGACATAATTCATAATATTATGACTCTGTATTTTTAGCCTGTTGTTTCCGCTGCAACTGAACTCCTAATGGCAGTTTAAATTAGTCTAGTATATGCACTGTAAGGCCAATCAGCACCAGTTACAATTCAGAAATTAATGACAGATTTGTTTGGATGGCAGTTAATAGACATGTTTTATGAAAGCGTTGGCCATGTGGGCATAAACACATGGCCTCTGAATGAGTGTGATGATCGCACATGAACACTTTCCCACACAATCTCATCTTTAGCCCTCAGTCCTCCAAAGACAACACTCGCGTTCAGTGCAACAGGTACTGTGCTGCAATATTTTGACAGAAAATGTAATGCAATTAATAATCTCGCCAGTGTGGGTTTATGTAACGTTGACGTTGTTGCAGGATTACTCATATGAATAGCATTAAATAAATGTGAAGGTTGTCAAGTTCAAGAGCCTCTTCAGCTCATTATTTCTGCTCCAGATTGGTTGCATATACTACTATGTTTGTTTTAATCATATTTAAAATGTGTTTAATAATTTGACAGGTTTTCTATGTAAATGTTATTGGAAGTGCAGAGCAAACAGAACCATAATTAAAAATGTCATTGATCTCTAGCGAAGCATAATAAAATTAGGATTTCACTATATTGTAGGGGAAAATGCAGTGGGATTTTGAGACCTATGGAAGCCTCAGATTAAAACATAAATAAATATATAAAAGTTAAATGCAACTTTATTTTGCAACTTTCTTGCACTGTTAATGTATATCTCACAATGTGTCATTATTGTATATTATATCTCACAATTGCAACTTTATTATTTTATTTAAAAGTAACTGAGAGCTAAAGTTAAGCTAATTTATATACATATATACACACACACACACACACAATATATATATATAAGTTCAAACTAGTAAAGTTCACAAACAAACTTTGAAGTTGGCTTGAAAAAGCCTTGTCTGAAAGTTTGAAGTTGTAAGTTTAGATAGATGTTGATAACATTGCTAGCATGATTTAACATGTTGTTATCATGTTTCAAACATAATTAGCATGTTGCTAACATGTGTCTAGCATGATTAGCATGGTTAACATGTTGCTAGCATGTTATAGCATGATAAGCATGTTGTTACCAACTTTATAAATGCTGTTCTTTTGAACTTTCTATTCATCTGTGGATCCTGAAAAATAAAATGTATCACGGTTTCCACAAAAATATTGTGCAGCACAACCGTTTTCAACATTGATAATAATTAGAAATGTATCTCTTGCTTAGAAGAGGCTTCTTTCAAAAACATAATAAACAAGCAAACACATAATCAGTCCAAACTCTTGCCCACCAGTCTGTATATAATAAAATGAAGAAAAGCCTTATGGACCCAACACTATATTTCCTGATTAGCCAGTGTATTTTCAGTTCATCACCATGCTTCGGCCCTCATGTTGTAAACTCACATTTATGAAGCCTTTGGGATTTTTATGGAGCAACTCTGGGCCAAGTATTGACTATCACACTGTATATTCATTCCTCAGTTTAGCTTATGAAAAAGAACAAAACAACAAATGGGGCAAAAAGACAAGCAAATATGAGAGAGAGAGAGAGAGAGAGAGAGAGAGACATAGGTCAAATACACTCTTAATGAGTCCACAAGGCTTTCTCACCGCACAGGGAAAATGCTGAGGACGGAGGAGAGAAGAAAAAAACAATCAAACTGAAGAAGAAAGCTGAGGCCTGCGGTCTCTGCGGGGAGACGGCCAGCACCGAAACCACACTGGAATCACCATTAGACATCATTAAGGAGCTGGGAGACTCAGAAACTGGGGCGATTTGTCTAGACTGCAGAGACTGTTTTCAAAACTCAGTACTCTCTTCAGTTGATGGCATTTCAACAGCTATTTACTGACCTGTTGCTCCCTCACCACTGAAATAAACCTGTCAGCAGAAAACACTACAACACACAACCTCACTTCTGATCAGAACTTTCTCTAACATGACAAACTAACAAAGTGTTTCTTTAAAGGGGTCACGAACTGCCTCTGTTTTTTTTTTTTTTTGTACTGTTCTCTGAGGTCCACTTATAATGTTATCAAGATTCTTACATCAAAAAAACATCATAATTTAGAAGTAATAGGCAATGTTCTGTCCTGTTTTAACCCACTCATCAGAACAGGCGTGGAGGATCGTAGACTCGGATGTAAACGCCCACTGCTGTGATTGGCTAACACTTGTGTATGTTTGACAGCCTACGTCCTTAAGGTTAAAAACACATAAATACTTAGTACACATCAAATGATCTGTTTAACAGACAAAGCAATAGTGATCACGCAATGAAAACAACATTACAGTTGGATCAACACTGGGATCAGAAGGAAGGCAACGCAGACACTGTTTTTCCACAGCTTGGCACTGTACAGCGTCTTCTTGTCTTCAGAGCATTTTTATCATTTGGTTTCTGCATAGACCTGCGTTCACCTCTCTCGTAAATGCTACATGCGTGAATCGGTGGGCGGGGCTAAACAGGCAGTGATGTAGAATCGGTGGGCGGGGCTAAACAGGCAGTGATGTAGAATCGGTGAGTGGGGCTATACAAGCAGTGATGTAGAATCGGTGGGCGGGGCTAAACAGGCAGTGATGTAGAATCGGTGGGCGGGGCTAAACAGGCAGTGATGTAGAATCGGTGAGTGGGGCTATACAAGCAGTGATGTAGAATCGGTGGGCGGGGCTAAACAGGCAGTGATGTAGAATCGGTGGGCGGGGCTAAACAGGCAGTGATGTAGAATCGGTGAGTGGGGCTATCGGTGGGCGGGGCTAAACAGGCAGTGATGTAGAATCGGTGGGCGGGGCTAAACAGGCAGTGATGTAGAATCGTGGGCGGGGCTAAACAGGCAGTGATGTAGAATCGGTGAGTGGGGCTATACAAGCAGTGATGTAGAATCGGTGAGTGGGGCTATACAAGCAGTGATGTAGAATCGGTGGGCGGGGCTAAACAGGCAGTGATTTAGAATCGGTGAGTGGGGCTATACAAGCAGTGATGTAGAATCGGTGAGTGGGGGTATACAATCAGTGATGTAGAATCGGTGAGTGGGGCTATACAAGCAGTGATGTAGAATCGGTGAGTGGGGCTATACAAGCAGTGATGTAGAATCGGTGAGTGGGGGTATACAATCAGTGATGTAGAATCGGTGAGTGGGGCTATACAAGCAGTGATGTAGAATAGGTGAGTGGGGGTATACAATCAGTGATGTAGAATCGGTGAGTGGGGCTATACAAGCAGTGATGTAGAATCGGTGAGTGGGGGTATACAATCAGTGATGTAGAATCGGTGAGTGGGGCTATACAAGCAGTGATGTAGAATCGGTGAGTGGGGCTATACAAGCAGTGATGTAGAATCGGTGAGTGGGGCTATACAAGCAGTGATGTAGAATCGGTGAGTGGAGCTATATAAGCAGTGATGTAGAATCGGTGGGCGGGGCTAAACAGGCAGTGATGTAGAATCGGTGAGTGGGGCTAAACAGGCAGTGATGTAGAATCGTGGGCGGGGCTAAACAGGCAGTGATGTAGAATCGGTGGGCGGGACTAAACAGGCAGTGATGTAGAATCGTGGGCGGGGATAAACAGGCAGTGATGTAGAATCGGTGAGTGGGGCTAAACAGGCAGTGATGTAGAATCGTGGGCGGGGCTAAACAGGCAGTGATGTAGAATCGGTGAGTGGGGCTAAACAGGCAGTGATGTAGAATCGTGGGCGGGGCTAAACAGGCAGTAATGTAGAATCGTGGGCGGGGATAAACAGGCAGTTATGTAGAATCGGTGGGCGGGGCTAAACAGGCAGTGATGTAGAATCGGTGGGCGGGGCGGTGGGCTTTCATCTTCTTCTGTGGAGGCGGTGCTTAAACACACTATTTCATCATAGAGTAGAACATTCCACAAGCTGTGGCCTCTTAATGACCTCTTACATGTCAAAATATCAAGGGAATTTTGGTTTCTCAGTTCATGACCCCTTTAAAAAACACTTTATGTTTTGCTCTGACACACAGACCTCTGACTGTTCAAACCAGCCAAACTTTGCATTAACCTCTCTGTTTCATGAACCGACCGCTGTTCTGTGCTTCTCCAGGCCTTTAAAGCTGGGAAACATTTGCTCAGCCCTTCTCTGTGAACCGCAGCACTGCCTGATTAAGTCAAAATGATGCATATAGCAATAAGTTTGCATAAGGCCCTTTTATCTCGCAGGACTGGAGGTGTGGAGGGATTCTGATGCTCGTGTCTAATTTATAATGCTACGGTTAACATATCTGACAAGTGTGTGATTATTACACCGTCACCGTTTGCCAATTACAGCTCATCACATCAGGAAGATTTGAGGGCTGCTGTCTGCCGTACATCCCTAAAATGAAAAATGCCCTAAATGTAATTGAAATTTTGATGGAGACGTGCTGTTTAAATACGGTGAATGTAACTTTCCCCTTTTTACCTGTTAAGATGCGTCTTCAAACAGCTCGCAGCTGAAATTAAAAATATGAAGTGATGGAAGCACCTATCGAGAATGTATTATCCATTTTCATAGGTTTTTATTAACTGTATGAATTATGAATTATCCAATATTGCATTGCCCTCTGGAATATTTGATCAGTCAGTTGCACACACTAAACAGTTTGATTTATATTTGAAGAGTTAAAAAATATCTTGTGACTCAGTGAAACTCACAGTAAAAGCCAAAAGTAACCTGGATTACAGATTAATTGTAATTTTTCACTATTTTATGGGCTGTAATGAACTGTTTTTTTATTTGATTTATTTATTTACATATACAGTATATACAGTATATATATATATATATATATATATACAACAATTTTGTGTTTTGTAATGTATTATCTCTCCCACTGTTTTCTGTGTTAGACTATTTTTTTATTATTATCATGGACTATTTTTCCACTATTTTGTATTGTAATCTTCTATCTAATACTATCTTGTATTTGTACTGTATTGTAATGCACTATTTTTCAATATTTTTAGACTATTTTTTTCACTGTATTTGGTGCTTTAATGAGCTGCATTTTAACTTTTGTTTGTTTGTAAATTATTATTTTTCCCCACTGCTTTATGTGTTATAATGGACAATTTTCCACAATTTTCTGTTTTTTACTCCCCCCCCCTTTTTTTTTTTTTTTCAGTGTTTTGGTTATGCACTCTTTTGCAATGTAATATATTGTTGGCTGTGTTGCAGTGGACTATTTTTCAATATCATGTGTGTTGCAAAGCCAGTACTTCATATGAACCTATTACGAAAGGGGAAAAAAATCATCATTTAAATTCCATCAATATTTCATGTCCATATATTTTATTTGGTAAGCATTGGTGCAAAAGTGGGATAATGTTCAGTCAGCCGTTCATTATAAAGCCCTTCAGGGTGACTCCAGACCCCTGTGTTTGGGGTCAGGCTCCTGTTCATTATTTTGCCATAATGACCAGCTGACTGTACATTATTAGTGCTCTTCCTATATGCCTTTGGGGGCAAAAGTGCTGTGGAGAGGTTTCTGCCCCTCTGATGAGGCTCTTTTGGTTTTGTCTTTCTAAAACTTGTTTTAGCATTCGTGTTTTCTCGCTGCCAATGATACACTGACCCGCAGTCTAATCACGGCACCAAAGCCAATATTGTTCCAAATTTGCTAAAGAACTGTTGCCAACACAATGCCTGATCTTGTTTATGTCTACTCATGTCCCGTTCCTTTAATAAAAATAAATCAACATTGATTTTCAGACTGATTCTAATCTAACAGCTTTTAGAAATAGCAGCTTGATTGAATATATATTAAGCTGTTGCATTATGCATGCAGGTCCCTGAATGAATAATGTGGACTGCTTTGCTCTCTGTGTGTTTTTTGATCTGGGCCAGTGCTAATAGAAAGCTTTCCATCAAAGAGAGAGAAGAAATACAAATCACTGTCCTCTGCCCGTCAGATCTCACAGGCCGGGATCTTAAAACGAGCCGTCCTCTGTTAACACATTCTCATCAGACAGATAACACAACGCGACTGATTCTGAGTGACGTGCTTCTGTCGTTCCCCATCTTTAGCTTCTAGAGAGTATTTAGCTTGACGTTAAAGGGAATACTTTGGACGGAGGGATGCTCTGCACCGTGAGAGACTGTAAATTCAGGGTACGGCGAGGTGAAACTGTAAATCAGGTCACAGATTGGTGTTACTACGCTCTCTCATAACTCGGTCTCAGATGCAGCTTAATTGAGCTTCTTGAGATATGAATATTTTCTAGGCCATCTGTAGGAGAGGAATGGAGTTGGGGATCTAAGAAAAATAAGACTGCATTTTGTATTAGTGATGTTAGGATTCAGGATGTGTGGAAAACTATTTGAATCTAGCTCCAGAAATCACACAGAAGAGAATGAAGCAAATTGGTAAATGCATTCGGGCAAAAACACTTTTGTTTTCATGCATTGGTCAGTTTGAGATGTTGGGCTATTTGGCTTTTGATAACATGTTGTTTCAGACTAGTGGAAAGAAAACATCCAACATGCACTTTTATGCATTTATTTAATTGCACTTTGCCTATTTGCATCTGTAGATTTGGGTAGTACTTTATAATAAGTATAGAGTAATAAAGTACTTTTTATTAATTTACAAACTATTAGTTTGTAGTTAATTCATAGTTTATAAACTATAGTCGCTATATTATCCCATGTAAAAATAGTGCATTCTTAATTTGTCGTCAATGTAATTTACAAATTATTATTGTTTAATTAGCTTAAATGTAAAGATTTAGATGATGTGTTTAAACAACGTGATTTCATATTTGTTTATATTTTACATAATGTGCATTTACTTACATTTTGCATAGACTCAAAAACATACACCATTTATGTATTTATACAATTATTGTCACTGTAGATGTTTTTTTAATTATATTTTTGGTTATGTGACGTGGTTATATTTAGGATTGGGGATAGGGTTAAACGTGTATGTATATATACTAATCAAAAGAGAGAACTATTTACGTCTAATAAACCATTAACAACTCCTTTACTGCTGGTTTAATTACTGTATATGAGTTCGGTTAATAAGCTGTTAACAACTGACAATGTAGAGACTACAGTTTCTAAACTATAAATGAACCATAAACTAATAGTTTGAAAATGATTTATAAGTGCTTTATTACTGTACTTGTTGTTATCAAACATCCTTTGTTTTCTGAAAGTGAGTTTTGGAAATATTTATATTGTGATTTTTACAGAAGGGTTTGCTCATATATCATTCACCGGTTTTCATTTTTTTTGTTCTTATTTTGTTCCTAAAAACATGGTTGAAATGTTTTTTTTTTTGCTTTGTTTTTTCTGTCTAATGACAGTATTTTTATTTATTTATGGAGTGAAATAAAAGAGAAATGCAAAATCCCTTCTGGAAAAACTTTGTGTCAACAAAATCAAAACTATTCTGAACCTGCCTTTATCCAATATTCAGATCTCTGTTCTGGAAACGTATGCAAATTAGTACATATTGAATAATTTGCATATTAAACGGAATATTTCAGAAAGCTTGTAATATGAAAAATGTTTGCAATTCTTAAGTTAATCAGTCAACTGGTGAAGTATGGTGATATCGATTAGTTAAATGTGTTACCCTGTTCATCTGTGATGTCCTGCCTTAAATAAATGTCACTGAACAAATTTTCATGAATTTAGCATTCTATAAACCTAAAAGTATTCGGAAACAATTTTAGGTGTCATGTAAAATGCATAACTTTTAGATGCTGCAATGTGTTAATGCACATAAAGCGTACTGTATGCATGCTAGAACCACACTTTATGTACAAAATAGCTGCCGTTGTGGTTCATTCACACATGTGGTCAAGTGTCATTGGGATCCAGTCACTGTAAATGCATGTTAATGTGTAAAGCCGGATATCTTGTTCACACAATCCATGTTTTTTCAGGTTTACCCCGTTTGGAATCAGGCCGTGAATGTGTCACGCAGACTTTGAGAGCGTCCCGTGAGTGTTTGGTGTGTTAGTACAGTTAGCCTGTAATGTAGAGACACTTGGTTTAGACGGCTCTCGCCACCATTCTGACAATCCAGTTAAGAAAACACAGCACACTGTTAGTGTGGCGCAAATTGGCTGAAAATGTGCTGGCGGTGTTCCAGCCATGGCCCAAGGTGAGACGCAAACACACGGCTTTCAGCAGACGATCAATACTGACATGCATGCAGGAGAAAGAGCGCTGATACTGGATACCAGTGAACACTTGAAGGCTTTTTATTATTTACTTTATTTTAATTGCATTTTTTTATTGCACACAGTAAAGACTTTGGGACTCATGCTCTTTGCGAGACAAGATTTTCTCTCATTGGAATCTGTTGTCATTGAGTACCTTCACTGAATGAAATCTAGCAAGATTATTATTAGCAGAATAACATCATAAAGCAGATGTGAAACATCTGGGTTATCCCATTTTTTATTTCAGAGAGTTACTCGCCCTGAAATCCACATGTAGGCTATTATATAAGACTACATTATGCACACAGAAAATATGTAATTCAAAATATTTGAAATCTAAACAAATTAAGAAATATATATGTATTACATCTATTACACATGTATATTAAAATATGTACAGATATATGTATATAAAATATTTTAATATCTATATAATATATATAAAAATATAAAAAGCTTAAATATGTTCCTCGTAATCATCTTTCATGAGTCAACAATATGTTTATATTGTGTAGTACTATTATAAAATGAGGAAAATGATCTAAAAATCCCCCCAAAAGATGTATGGAATCAATCATGGAAACTTGTTTCTGCCACAGGATTGCCAAAAAAAAATATATAATAAAAAAAAAAAAAAAGAATATATATATATATATATATATAAATCTTACTTAAACTTACTTATAAAAACTAATAAACTAAATAAAAAAAAACTTTGAGATGTAAAGTAAACAAGAAATATTATTTTTAAGATTATACTTCTAGGTCAGTGTCACATTGCATGCTGTCATTAAAGCAAAAGCAGGACACGCAAAATACTAAGAGAAATTATTTTTTTCAATGCAATTGATTTATGGAAACAAATGCAAACCAGATGCACATGCTCCTTAAGACTGCATGTGTTTAATCAAATATACAGTAAAAATACAGTTATTTATAGCAATTTCAAATAGCTGGTTTCTACTGTATGTGAATATCTGTTAAACTGTAATTTATTTCTGTGATCAAAGCTGTATTTTCAGCATCATTACTCCAGTCTTCAGTGTCACATGATCTTCAGAAATCATAATAATATGCTGATTTGCTGCTCAAGAAACATTTCTGATTATTATCAATGTTGAAAACAGTTGTGCTGCACAATATTTTTGTGGAAACCATGATGCAATTTATTTTTCAGGATTCACAGATGAATAGAAAGTCCAAAAGAACAGCGTTTATATGAAATATAAATCTTTAAATGTCTTTACTGTCACTTTTGATCAATTTAATGCATCTGTGCTGAATAAAAGTATTAATTTCTTTAAAAAAGAAAAAAAATCTTACTGACCCCAAACTTTCTGAACGGTAGTGTAAAATATTCATATGTGTAATTAATGTAAATGTATACGCATGATTGAAATCAGCTATATATAGACTAATTTTAATCATGCAGCCCTTGATCATGTGAGGCTGATCAAAGTCATTTTATCTTAGGTCAGTGTTTACAACATATGGAAATCAGGAGAATATTATCAAGTAAACATCACAGATCCTAATTACCGTTATTCACCTCTATCAGCGCTGTCTCTTAATGCACACGTCGTTTACTAAGACTCATGTATTGATCAATAATCATACCAGAAACCATGTTCATTAGGCTAAACTAGATTCTAAACATTCATGATGCAGAATGAGTCCAGTTCTGTCCACTGTAAGCTGTGTTAGTTTAACTAGGAACACAGTATCACTGATTAGACAGTCTTTAGTTTGCTGCAGAACTTCATGGTTTTGCTCCAGCAGCAGACCTCGAGTCAAACACATTTGCCCATGTGTTAAATTAGATTAGGCACAAGTGCCACTGTTCATTTATCTCTGATTGCTATGTATATAATCTATAAATTAGGCAGCTTTTTAATTTCATTTTATGATTAATTTTTATCAGGCTTTAGATTAACAGTGTGCCTTCAAGCAGAAATCTGAGTCCTCAGCACTTTAGGTGACTTTTTCATGCAGTACGTGGCACAGAAAGCAAATGTGAGCGAACTCACATCAAGCTCCAATTCTTATCGGTTTCGCCTCGCTGACTTTATCAAATTCATATTTACCTGCATCTGTGTACACTAACACATTTATCTTGATTTTAGCTGTGCAGTTTGAGATTAAAGAACTAATTCACTGATTCCTGAACATAGGCTGCAGATGAGAACAAATTCAAGTTTATGTACCGAGCAATTGTTATGGATAAAAAGTTTAAATATGTTCCTCGTAATCATCTTTCAGAACGAGTCAACACTGTCAGATACATAAATGGTCAAATATTTATTATAAATATTGACAAATCTGGCATTCAGTTGAATGTATCAAAACTACAAGATGGTTTTATACAGATTTTCAGATCCATCTATTGAAAAGCCACTGAAGTAAGAAAAATATTGACAGCTTTTGGTGCTGACAAAAATCATATTTTGTGAATCAGTGAATATTATGTATTTTAAAGCTGTAAACAATTTGTTTATCTTGTGTCTTACTATTAATTGGATCTAAAATGAGGGAAAGGCTCTAAAAATCCCCACAAAAATGTATGGAAATAATCATGGAAACTTGTTTCCACCACGGGATAGAAAAATAAATGAATGAATAAATAAATAAAACATAAAAAAGGTAATTGCAACTTTTTATCTCACAATTAAGACTTTTTCTTCTTGCAATTCTGAGATTTTTTTCAAAATCTTAAAATTTTCAACTCAGATATATTTTATATATATACATTTTTTTAATTTGTAATTTTTATTTTATTTTTATTTTTTTCCCACAGCAATTGTGCAATTTTTCCAGCAACTTCTTATCTCACAATTAAGATTTTTATTCTTGCAATTCTGAGATTTTTTTTGCAATAATTTTTTTGGGGAAAAAAGTACCTTATTAGAAAATGTATAATGTCATGTCAAAAAAAAAAAAAAATAGCATAGTACTTGTAACAACATTGACCATCTCAAACTAATTTCAAATGTTACAGTTTTAAAAGGTTTATACTTAATCGTTATGTCTTGAGAATGAGTGAAGTGTTTCTTATGATTGCACACAGTCCTGAGCCTCTTCTCTCACATCAGACTGTTTAGTTCAGGATTTCTCGCTGCTCTGGGCTTCGATCCGTCTCTTTAGCTGAAACGACTGTAGTGTTTGCATGCACTGATGAGCTCATAGCATTAGCCATGCAAACTGTAGAAAGTGTTTAAGTGATTTATAGCATCTAAACCACAAGGAGGGTAATATGTTTTGACAGAAGCACTTTATCAAGTCTGTATCAATATTATTTGGAGAGAGAGTGAGTGGGAGAGAGGCTCAGTGTATTTGTGTCTCTTGTTTTCTCTGTGGAGTTGTAATGCATAGCATGATTAATGCGTGTGTGTTTGTGTGTGTGTTCATATTCAACTTACGGGACTTTAGTGAGCAGAAAGCTGAGTGAAAGAGAAAGTGCATTAGTGTGTGTGTGTGTGTGTGTGTTTGTGTGAGTGTGTATGAGTCAGTGGCTCGTTGGGGAGGAACCTAACCATGACATTTCCTCCAAGGTTTCAAGCATCTTCCAATTGATCAAGATACAGAAAATCATTATATATATATATATATATATATATCTACTCATGCACTGATCATTTCTGCTGCAGCTCAGTTGTTCTTTTTCGTATTCATCTGTCAGCTTTTTCAAACCCTGAGTCACAGACAGGGCCAGAGTGAGACTCATTTTCAGTCCTGGAGTTTCATACCTTAGACCGGCCCACTTTAATTCTTGACTGGCTGTATTAAAATAATGTAATTAAAGTGGTCAAATGATGCTTTTTTAAAGATCATTATTTTGTGTATTTGGTGTAACAGAATATGTTGACATGCTTTAATGTTCAAAAAACACATTATTTTTCAAATACTGAACATTATTGTAGGTCCTCTATGCCCCGCCTCTCTTAAATGCTTCGTTTTCTACAAAGTCCCTCCTTCCGACAAGCACAGTCTGCTCTGATTGGCCAACTGACCCAGAGCATTGTGATTGGCCGAACACAGCAAGCACTCGACGAAAATGTAACACCCCTTTCCATAATTGCAAGCTTCAGCTTTCAAAGTAAAAATAAAAACAGTTAATAATAATAATAATAGTTTGTATACCAACTTCCAATCCAGCTCATATGCAAATTACCATGCATGGAGATAAAGAGTCGTATACTTTCCCTCCAAAATTCAAGTCATCACTGGCTCTTTGACTCCCCAGAGTTGTGACCTCTATATCAGACAAAGCTCTCACATTAGTGACTCCTCGCAGTCTGCGGTTCTGTTAGATCCTAAGAGGATGAGGAGGATGTGAGCTAGAACTCTTCTGGACCCTTAAGTTTTTGCGCCAGGCCTTGCGGCCTTGACTCTGCATTCAACCAAGGATCCTCGGATCTCAGCAGATCTCTTTCTTAGCTCTTTTTCCCTTTCTACCTGGGAAGAAACTCCCAATTACCACCGAGCCAGAATGACATCTTTTGGAGTTCATCACCCTTCAAACCCGGAAGAACTTGAAGAACTCCAACATCAGAAAATTGTCTAGTGTGCGGCCAGCCTTACGTTCTGACCTCTTGGAAGTGGAACAGATAACTACAAAATCAAAGGCAGATATCGCGTTATTCACACTTATGTGCTGTGTTGCTGATAAAGATTAAATCATTTCAGTTCTGTTGCTTTAATATGGAAATAAATATGATGAACAAGACACTCAAATCACATTCTATTTACAACCCCAAATCAGAAAAAGTTGGGACAGTATGGAAAACGTAAATAAAAAAAGAAAGTAGTGATTTCTAAATTTACTTTGACTTGTATTTCATTGCAGACAATATGAACACAAAATATTTCATGTTTTGTCTGGTCAACTTCATGTCATTTGTAAATATACATCCTTTCCTGTCATTCAGACCTGCAACACATTCCAAAAAAAGTTGGGACAGGAGCAATTTAGGGCTAGTAATGAGGTAAATTGGTTAAATAATGATGTGATTTGAAACAGGTGATGTCAACAGGTGATTGTAATTATGATTTGGTACAAAAGCAGCATCCAAGAAAGGTCTAGTCCTTTAGGAGCAAAGATGGGCCGAGGATCGTCAGTTTGCCAACAAATACGTGAGAAAATTATTGAAAAGTTTAAAAACAATGTTCCTCAAAGAAAGATAGGAAGAGATTTGGATATTTCACCTTCAACAGTGCATAACATAATTAAAAGATTCAAGGAATCTGGAGGAATTTCAGTGCGTAAAGGACAAGGGCGCAAGCCTAAGCTGAACAACCGTGATCTCCGATCCCTCAGGCGGCACTGCATCAAGAATCGTCATTCATCTATAAGCGATATCACCACATGGGCTCAGGACTGCTTTGGCAAACCTTTGTCAAGTACCACAATACGTAGTTACATCCACAAATGCCAGTTAAAACTGTACTGTGCCAAAAGGAAGCCCTATGTTAACAGTGTCCAGAAGCGCCGTCGACTTCTCTGGGCTCGGAGGCATCTGGGATGGACCATCCCACAGTGGAAACGTGTACTGTGGTCAGATGAATCAGTATTTCAGGTATTTTGTGGGAGGAATGGATGCCGTGTGCTCCGGACCAAAGAAGAAAAGGATCATCCAGACTGTTACCAGCAACAAGTCCAAAAGCCAGGGTCTGTCATGGTATGGGGCTGTGTCAGTGCCCTTGGCAAAGGTAACTTGCACTTCTGTGATGGCACCATTAATGCTGAAAAGTACATAGAGATTTTGGAGCACAATATGCTGCCTTCAAGAAGACATCTTTTCCAGGGACATCCATGCATATTTCAACAAGACAATGCAAAACCACATTCTGCACACATTACAAAGTCCTGGCTGCGGAGGAAGAGGGTACGGGTACTTGACTGGCCTGCCTGCAGTCCCGACCTGTCTCCAATAGAGAATGTGTGGTGCATTTTGAAGTGCAAAATGCGACAACGAAGACCCCGTACTGTTGCCCACCTTAAGACTTGTTTGCAGCAAGAATGGGACAAAATTACACCTGAAACACTTCATCACTTGGTGTCTTCAGTCCCTAAACGTCTTTTAAGTGTTGTGAAAAGGAATGGCAACATTACAAATTGGTAAATGCTTTACTGTTCCAACTTTTTTTGGAATGTATTGCAGGTCTGAATGACAGGAAAGGATGTATATTTACAAATGACATGAAGTTGACCAGACAAAACATGAAATATTTTGTGTTCATATTGTCTGCAATGAAATTCAAGTCAAAGTAAATTTAGAAATCACTACTTTCTTTTTTTATTTGCGTTTTCCATACTGTCCCAACTTTTTCTGATTTGGGGTTGTATTTCCAATCGAAAAATGTATTTATCATAAATTGCGATATCACCACATGGGCTCAGGACTACTTTGGCAAACCTTTGTCAAGTACCACAATACGTAGTTACATCCACAAATGCCAGTTAAAACTGTACTGTGCCAAAAGGACGCCCTATGTTAACAGTGTCCAGAAGCGCCGTTGACTTCTCTGGGCTCGGAGGCATCTGGATGGACCATCACACAGTGGAAACGTGTACTGTGGTCAGATGAATCAGTATTTCAGGTATTTTTTGGGAGGAATGGACGCCGTGTGCTCCGGACCAAAGAAGAAAAGGATCATCCAGACTGTTACCAGCAACAAGTCCAAAAGCCAGGGTCTGTCATGGTATGGGGTTGTGTCAGTGCCCTTGGCAAAGGTAACTTGCACTTCTGTGATGGCACCATTAATGCTGAAAAGTACATAGAGATTTTGGAGCACAATATGCTGCCTTCAAGAAGACATCTTTTCCAGGGACGTCCATGCATATTTCAACAAGACAATGCAAAACCACATTCTGCACACATTACAAAGTCCTGGCTGCGGAGGAAGAGGGTACGGGTACTTGACTGGCCTGCCTGCAGTCCCGACCTGTCTCCAATAGAGAATGTGTGGCGCATTTTGAAGCGCAAAATGCGACAACGAAGACCCAGTACTGCTGCCCACCTTAAGACTTGTTTGCAGGAAGAATGGGACAAAATTACTCCTGAAACACTTCATCACTTGGTGTCTTCAGTCCCTAAACGTCTTTTAAGTGTTGTGAAAAGGAATGGCAACATTACAAAGTGGTAAATGCTTTACTGTCCCAACTTTTTTTGGAATGTGTTGCAGGTCTGAATGACAGGAAAGGATGTATATATACAAATGACATGAAGTTGACCAGACAAAACATGAAATATTTTGTGTTCATATTGTCTGCAATGAAATACAAGTCAAAGTAAATTTAGTAGTGAAAAATCACTACTTTCTTTTTTTATTTGCGTTTTCCATACTGTCCCAACTTTTTCTGATTTGGGGTTGTACATATTTTGGAATTTCTTTTAAGAAATATGACAACAGTCATATCTCACACTGAGATTGCACTGTCGTAGTGTTTGGGAATATTCATGCATAATTTAAACACATTATCAAATGATATCAGATGTAAAAATTAAACATTTTAGAAGAGAACGCAACATCACAGTTGTTTGAACCAATGAGCATTAAGCTGTGTCATCAGCAAGTCGTTTCCCATCGTGCTTTTGTTCAGCGCAGCTGGGGGTGAGCAACTGCGCTCGACTGCACGGTTGACTCACTGTTGCAAGAGATTTTTGGCATACGTCGGCATGACATCAAAGCAAGGCGGACTGCCCTCGGACTCATTCTAATCGGCATGGATCTTGCGGTGATCACTGGTGATCAGTTCTGCGCAGATTTTGCTCATCTCAAACAAGCCTAATCACAAACTGTGGATCAACCCTGAGTTGACAGAGAAAGTTTATGTCGAGTTTTGTGAGCCCGCTGAACCTGATCTAAACCAGGTTGGATTTGTTTGGTTTTGTCAACTCTAAACCTACTCTGAAACACAGAGTTTGTTTATTTCACTTCATGCTACAGGCCACCGGTGTGTTTGATTAGGGTTGAAGCTGAACTCTTCAGTATGGTAGCTCTTTAGGAGCAGGGATGGAGACCTCTGTTATGCCGAGTTCACACTGCACGATTTTCAAAGTCGTCAGATCACTATTGTTTTCACACTGCACGACTATCAGGGGTAGCATTCAGTTTCTGCTGTGCTCACATTGCACGATGGATCGGCGACAGGATGTTACACGCTGCATGACTTTACAATAGGAAGAACCGCAACAACTCTGTCTGGTCTGCAAACTACATTTCATATAACTCCTCCCCGAACTTCCCGCTGCCCTGTCTCTTGCTGTCTCATTGGTTGTAGGTCATCGCCGATTAATTTTTCAGTCAGAACTCATTTCACACAGCAGGATTTTGAATCGCTGACAGGTCCAGATATTTAGCATGACAAATATTTCATGGGTGTTGGCAATTCTCTTAGATTGCGTCTTTGATAATTCACATGGCATGACTTTCACTTGCGTGAACGAGCACCGATTTGCCTCCGATTTCGGGCATTTGTCTGCGATTTCGCAAAACCTGTCGGCGAGTGAAAATCGGAGCTAAAATTGTGCAGTGTGAACTCGGCATTAGAGACTAGGTCTGCACAATAAATCACATGTGATATTTAATGCGCATCTGGTCAGTAAAGCCGGTTCTGTAATCAGCGGTAAATCTCCATCACGTGCGTGCTTTCACATGGAGCAGCATTTACTACACATAGCCGTATTCACTGACAAGCTCCGCAAAACTTCATAATCGTGCACATGATGGAGATTTACCGCTGATTACAGAATCAGCTTTACTGACAAGATGCACATTAAATATCGTATGCGATTTATCATGCAGCCCTATTAGAGACATTTGTTGATACAGCATTTTACTACAAAATTCAAAATTCAAGAATAAGGGACCATTGGCTTTGTTTTGCCGTTTCTAACAAGACCAAACTGGTCAGAAGTTATAATCAGAAATGTCATTTTTTTTATATATCTTTTGACCAGTAGGTGGCTGAAACTACTCATGTGCCCTCAGGTCATGCTTGTTATAACACATACCAAGTTTGGTCAGAACCTGCTAAAGCATTGTGGAGATATAGCCTATCCATGTCAAATTTGTTAATGCGCTTTAAGAAAACGGTTTGGTATATCAAAAAGCTTTTGATAACTTTTTGCCAGAATGCTCTGAAGATGATCTGAGCCAATTTTGGTGAAAATTGGACAAACTGTCTAGGACAAGTTCAAAAAAGTAGATTTTTCACAAAATTCAAAATTGCAAAAAAAAAAAATTCTAGACCTGTAGAAATTTAAATTTTGGTATGCATTTGACTCTGTATGAGCCAAGGAATTGGAGGCGAAAAGCATTTTGCTTTTAGACCTTTAAAACAGTTTAAAGGGTGCCATAGAATGCATTGATACAGTATTTTAAATTGTTCTCTGATATCTACATAGAAGGTATGTGGCTTAGGTAAGTGCAAAAATTCTCCAGAAACGATTTTACATGTCCATTTACAACCCTAGGATTTCTCCCTAGAATGAAACAGTCTGTTATTGGCTTATTCTTATCAATAATTTCACTCATCAAGGCACATGTGCTGTGATGATGTGACAATAAAAATTATTTGACGTGATTTGATTTTGATTTGATTTGGCAGGGTCAAGAATAATAATGAGCTCTGCTCTGATTGGCTGTTTCACAGTGCGGCTCATCAGCAAGGAAACACAGGGAGGAAAATATAGATTTAAATACTTTCTCTCGCAGTTATATCGTCGGTTAATTATGCTGTATATAAAATGCGGCATCAGGGAGCCGTTATTAATAGGCGAGGCAACTGCTTTTGAACGATCGGTCGACCGCGTTATAGTTTCAATTTCAAGATACGCGATCACATGTACTCTGTTTATACTATGGAGCGGCAGTACTTACCACACATTTTACAAAATCAGATGCTTGTCAGTGGTGCTCAGGATCTGTAAATAATTCACCATCACCCTCAGGCATCTCTCCTTACTCTGTTTATGTGATAAGTGAAATCTTATGTACTGTAATGTAACAGGCTACAGCTAGCAAGGAGCTAACCATGTCCCTTTAGTGGCTCGCGTTATTTTTAATAGAACGCGTTATTTGTTTTCCGTGCCTTTCTGAATACAAACACCAACCCATCCCTTCACTTCACATCCCCTGCACAGCCTGGAATATAACATTTATTACCATGGTTTGCCATTTTCGATGTTGTCCTCGCTTGTTTCTTCATGGCTGGCGGCTGGCATAGAACATGGGCGGGTATATGCAAATGTTGGGGGCGTAGTGGTCCCGACTGTTGCGTAACAGTCGGTGTTATGTTCTGATTCACCTGTTTTTCAGTGGTCTTTTTTATTCACGAGATTTACATAAGGAGGAGGAAACTATGGTGTTTGAGGCTCACAAACCTGCTAGAGTTGAGCTTACAATTGAAGACTCTCAGAAGATCTTCCCAGGTGCCATTCTGGGTCTTCTTCACAATGTTGGTGAATTGCTTACCCCCTTCTACAGTCTTCTGTCTTTCCCACTGCTGCCACATAATTTTTACAGGTTCTTCAGGCACATCAGCCTCAATCTCATTGTAGCAGCACTTGGCACATACATGGTACATGCAGTTCTTTGGGTGGGTGGGTGGGGGGGGGGGGGGCTGCTATTAGTTCAGAAATGCTTGATGTTTTAAGCAACCCTTTTTGCTTGAGTTTTTCGACCAGAAGTTTAACGCTCTCATGATCTACACATGCACATGTGTTCCGGTCACTTGCTTTTGGCTCAGTGATGTGAAATGGCCTTAAGCGTAAAAACTGTCTGTACAATACTGAGTCCTCACTGGCTACCTCTGAGTTAAACTCTCTGTGGAGTTCCTTCAAAGTCTTGTTGAGGATGCGTCTCTGGAGTTTAGTTTTGTTTTTGGTCACAGTATCTTTTTTACCAGACAGCAGTCGGCTGTTCTCATCTCTGCTGAGAAAAGAATGGACCTTTTTTTGTCGTGCTGACTTATCCTTCAAACACCTTCTCTCACTGGCCATTTTCGCTCTGCTCTGTTTCTTCGACCTTTGTAAATTCTTCCTTAACTTTTCTTTTTCTTTTTGTGCTTGGGCTAGTTGCTTTTTCAATTGGAAGAGCTGTTCCCTCAATTTAAATTTTTGCTTTTTCAGTTTTTTGTATCTGTTACACAGCTTTTCTTTATTCTCTTTTGGGGTAGAGGAAGCCAGTGGTGGTTCTGGTGGAGACTGAGGATGTTGAGTGGGTTCTGCAGGAGAGGGTCTTTCAATATTTTCCTCAGGAGGCTCTTCAAAGGAATCTGGTGCAAGATCCAGAACTGCCCTTCTCCGTTTTTCTTCTGCCCTGTGTTTTCTTTGATTTGCCTGCCATTGCCATCTAAAAATGGCAATAAGCTATTCTGTAGGGCTAGGCTTTGACACAAATTTCATGATCTGATTCGATTTCAATTCAATTTGATATAGATTAACTGGGTCCAATTTTTCAACTGAAAACAGCATAGACTAAAATATAAATTCTTGGGATTTACAAATCAGTATTGGTTCCTCAAAATTAGAATCAATTAAAATCAAGATTTTTTTTTTTTAACTCGGCCCTATTATTCTGATATTGCAATCCTCAATACCTTTCTCGTCTCCTTGCTAAAAGCGCTGCCCTAGCTACTGGGTCTGCATTAACTTTCTGGTGGTGCCTAGCAACTCTCTCTTTGTTTGTGGGCATCTAAAATAAATCATTAACACACAAAGAGACAAAAATGCATTAAAACATTAATATTTATAAAGTTTTTTTTATTTAATTTTGCTAAACACCCTCATTTATCTGAAATATAAATAAAAATGCTATCTAAACAGTGACACTGTCATTCAGTGTAATGGATGACACTGTGGAGTAACAACTTGCATTACACCAAATGACAAAACGTTACACTGAATGACAGAACCTCTACTTAAGCTAATATTGTAGGCTAACAATTAGCCACCTGTATCAAACAGTGAACTTGACCAGAAAAGTTAATCATAATTAGTCACGATATCTGCTTTATTTTTCAAAAAAATCTAACAATAAAAGTGTTTTTTGCCATTTTGTAACTCAAGTTACCACACTATGAAAAGGTGAAATTATCAAATATTTAAGAGCAATAAACTCACCTTGCTGCTGCACCACACGGTCCTCAGGGCTCCCCTTGATGATGTCACAGACTGCCAAATGACTATTGGTTGTTTATTTAAATTCAAAATGGCTTCCTGATCGTGTTACACTGAATGACTTCTAAAAAACTGAATATTCGGGACAAAAGTCCCCTAGTTATTTCAATGCTCAAGTAAAAAAATAAAACTTAGTCCTTTTAATATATTACAGCCAACACTTATGTAAACATGCCAATTAAGCAAATATTTTTTTTTACTTGGTATTTTATGTTTATTTAAAATTGTAATAGTAAAATCAAAGTCCGGACCATTACACTGAATGACAATTTTACATTTTGGAACATTATTTAACTCATATTTTGTTATTTTATTTTCACAAAAGTTATTTGAAACATGAAAGTAGACACTTTACCTTCATTTAATATGCTCTTTTTGTATGTAAAATCACTTTTGTTAATTTGATTTAATGCGGACACCAAAAGGTTGACGTCTCGTCTTTGACCCATATATATATTGCTTGGGAGAGGTATGTTCTCATGCAGCAGCTTTAATGTATTGCGTTTTGGCTGCTGCTGATATCAGGTATGGGCAGGCTTGCACCCAGAAGCCTTGTGCATGGGCCCAGCCAAGTATAGAGTCTGTCAAAGATGTACAATATGCAGAGATCCGTAACATCAGTTTCTGTCATAAACAAGAGCCCCATCATGTTCAAGGCCCTGGTTTTCCTGATATTACACCATCAGATGAAGAGTGTAAGATGTTTTTTGAGATGCTTCATCAAACTGAAATGCAAGAGCCAAAGCCAAAGAAAAGTGCCATTCTTTCTGTCATTGAGGGGCATTCCCACAGGTACACAGTGGTGAAATGTAATTATTATAAGTGCATACAATAACATATATTGAGGCTCATACCTTTGTTCCTCTATTTAAGTATACATTTTAATGCAGGAGTTTCACCTGTCACAACATATTTTTACTATGATAATTTTACATCTTCCACCACTGCAGGTACACACCAAAGGTGATGCAGTTGGACTTGCCCACTCCTCTGTCAACCTTATATTCAAGCGCCTGGCTAGAGGTGGACATGCCCACACTACTGGTTGAGAGTACCAAGGTCTTTGATGACCTACATTTGACACACCAACAGGCAGTGGTGGTCAGTAACGAAGTAAAAGTAATTTGTTACTGTACTTAAGTAAATTTTTCAAGTATCTGTACTTTACTGGAGTAGTTTTATTTTGAGTAACTTTTACTTTTACTTCACTACATTCCAAAGCATAAGATCGTACTTTTTACTTCACTACATTTCATAAAACATATCGTTACTCCTTATAATACATCACGTGCTCCGAGACGCAGAAGCTGTGGTTTATTCATGAACAAACTGATTCTTTTCAATGAACCTGTTAAATCGGTTCGCAAATCGCAACAAACGATTCATTCACGAATTGGAATGATCCGATTGCAGCTGTTCTCGAGTCGAAAACTCACTGATTCAAATGATCCGTTTAGAGCGAGTCTTCAGTGAACTGAACTCACAAGTAAAGAACCGGGCGCGCGTGCGCAACTGATGCTGCGAAAAGTAAGTTACTAATGTCGAATTTTAGGATTAATTATTGTAACTGAAAATCATATTTAGCTCAAAACTGTTAGTTGTTTGTGAACTAAATCTGCTGTAAAGGGTGATCTATTTAAGCCCACTGAAATGCTTGAATGCAGACAGATCAATGGCAGTGTGTCTATGTTTTAGGTCAAAAAACGAAACATTAAAATAACACAGATTAAATAAAATAACTCATGCACGTTCATATTCCCCGCTGCTGTAACGTTAACAGTTTTATTAAAATGCTACGCATTTAGCCCTATGTGATGTCTGTTTTTATACTGTTTATCAACAGTATCATTTTTATATTGTTTAGATCAACTAGCCGAGTAGACAGATATTAATGTTTATTCATAACCATACTGAAAATAAGTAAATATTGTTACCTGATGCTAACTGTCTAGCTAACAAGCTTGCTGGTGCTAAGTTAAGGAAATTTTTAGATATAAAGTCCAAATATTTTTATTCGACCACCTAGATAGATTCCATCTGAGGTAAAAAGAAAGGATGTGATGTTCAGAACATGGTAACTATAGTAATTATCAAAGTGGAAAGTTGTTACGGGGTTGACGAGACGTGAGACGATCGGATCCATTTGCGAAGCTTTATTATAAAACATGGTCAAAACAGGCAGGGTCAATGAACAGTAGACAGGTATGGCAGAGGCAAGACACAGAGCAATCCGAAGAGTAGCGTGGGTCAACGATCAGCATACAATATCCAGAGGGCTAGGCAGAGAGATAATCCAGAGAACGAGCAATAATCCAAGCGAGCGGCAAACCGAGTCCAAACAGGGCAAGGCAGAGAGAATAATCCAGGTGCACGGGCAGGAATCAAAACACAGGAACTCTAACTAGGAAAGCTTTGTAAAGTAGCTAGGCAAACAATACTCGGCGTTATCTGAGAAGAAGTCCCAGGCTTATATAGTGTGTGTGATTGTGTGATCAGCAGTGCAATCAGGGTAATGTGAGATTGGTGCCAGCTGCGTGTCGTCAGTGCAATGGATGATGGGAAATGCAGTTCGATGGTAAATAGTGACAGTAATGTGGTGTAAGAGTCAGTGTGGTGAATGAGTGACCTCAGGTGGTGAGTGAGTGGAAGTGCATGGACCAGATTCATGACAAAAGTGATGCCCTCTGGGGGCATTTGGCCAGGGGTGTTTTACACCACAGACAAGGTTTGAGAACAAAAACATCATTATGAAAATATAATTATATTTTCCTTAAAATGTTCTTCCTAACTTCAGGCCTAATTCTCATTTCATATATAACTGTGACGTTCTGCAAAACAACAAGCTTTAAAACACTTTCTTATCTCAGTGTAAGCTTCACAGTGAACATTACTACATCACTCTCGTCAACGTAGTCCATATCAACAATAAAATATATATCTTGACTCCATATAGTGGTTATTTTGGGAAAATCCCAGGTATTTTGGGCAGTAGGATTATAAAAATATGTGCTAATATAAAATTAAATAAAGTAGTCTATATAAAATTGGAAAATAAATCTATCTATCAGTACGTTTTTACTTAAGTACATAAAAAATCTAGTACTTTTGTACTTTCACTCGAGTAAAATTGAAAAAACAGTACTTTTACTTTTACTGGAGTAATATTTTATTATACGTATCTGTACTTTTACTCAAGTACTTGATTTGTGTACTTCGTCCACCACTGCCAACAGGTAAGTATAAAAACACTGTCAACTAATTACTAATATAGTAGTAATTAAAAAAACAACTTTGTCTGTCTCTTTATTTATTCCTTCCCTTGCTAGCTTGTACTTATTTGAACAATGCCTGAGACTTGGTATTACGAGCACTTCCTCTGTTTGCCTCTTTAAGATGAATCGCTTTGTATTCCCCAATTGTAAGTCGCTTTGGATAAAAGCATCTGCAAAATGACTAAATGTAAAATTACTAAATGTACTAACCTGTGGTGTTGCAGTTCATGATAAGCTAGACAATTAACTAATGAACTAACAAACCTTTTCCCAGTGTTTGGTAGTTGAGGAGGAGACCAGGGAGCAAAGCAAAAGTAGGGTATGGTTTGATCAGATGGCAGGGAGAGTCACAGGGTCAGTATTCTATGAGGCAGCCAGAGCAAACAGACCGGTATCCTTGATCAAAGAATTTGCTATCCACGCTCTTCTCAGTTTTCCACTGAGGCAACAAGGTACATAAAATAAAACATAATTAAACATGGTCAAGGTTTGGTATGTTTAGTTACTTGTAATGATGGTCATTAAATACAAGTAAATGAGTAAAAGTAGATTACAAGCAAATTATAAGTAGACACATTTATGAAAGTTTTGTAGTCAGAGTGCAACAATTTAAGGTAAATGTTGATAGGCAGTAAATGTAATTCAGACAAGAACATTTTAATAAATAATTTGTATTTAAATTTTTGTCAGGTGGGGACAAGTGAATGAGGAAAGAGCCAGGGCAAACTATATATCTATGATGCAAGATCACCATGAAGACTTCCAGGTCAGTCAACAATTAAGAGATGAATGAATATATGTATAGCCCATCAATATCTACAATTTATCTATATACTGTATATACATTCCAGGTTCAAGCATCAGGGTTCATCATCAACCCAGACATCCCCTGGATTGGAGCAACACCTGATGGCATGGTAACATGCACTTGCCATGGTAACGGCGTACTAGAGATAAAATGCCCATTCAACAGCAGTAACCATTCACTCACTGAAAGCTGCAAAGATCCATCATTCTGTCTAGGCATAGGAGAGGATGGGACAATGGCACTTAATACTGACCACAAGTTCATGTATCAAGTGCAAGCTCAAATGCATGTTGTCACTGTGCGTTACTGGGATTTTATGGTATGGACACCACAGGAGTTTTTCATCCAGCAGATCAAGTATGAACCTGTTTTCTTCCACAATGCCTACCTCAAAGTGGTTGAATTCATCAAGAGCGGAGTACTACCAATGCTGTTGGGGAAATGGTACACAGCACCACGCCATACTCCCACACACACTGCAATCACTGATCAGCCACCTGAAATGGGATGCTACTGTGGTAAACCTTGTGACACAGATGACATCACCTGCACATCTGGGCAGTGTAGGCATAAGCACTTTCACAAGTCTTGCCTTAAATTGAGCAGGGTACCGAAGACATGGAAATGTGTGGAGTGCAGAAGAAAAGTGTAGTATTGCCTAATCATTTTCAACCCTTAGACTTCACTGTCCTTTCAACGTAACCTCTATGGAACTTTTGCATTACACACTAAATCATGTTACTTTTAATGGAATACACACACACACATTTATATATATATATATATATATATAGTGCTGTCAATCGATTAAAAGAATTAATCGCGTTAATCACAGTCATGGACTGTGATTAATCATGATTAATCACAAATTTTAAATACTAGGATTTACCTGTAAATGTGTTGAAATAAAGAAATGCATGACAAACTAGTTTAAGGAAACAGAACCTTTCACACCTCCGCCAGGTATGAGACATAATCCTTATTATTATTTTGTTTTTATTCAGCCATTATCAGTCTTTATACTGGCAATAAAACGTTTACCAAGCCACATCGCTTCAATCCCAGGATACAGTTACCCAACTATTATCAAAAGTATTTCTAAATAAATACAACAAAACATTTTCTTGCGACCTTACGTGAAGTATTATGACAAAATGCATTATGAAGAAGAACTGGACCTGCTCTGCAGGTGCATACGAGCTTACATTAGCATCATGCTCCATAAGACAATTGATGAGATTAATAGTACACTTTTACTCAGAACTCACTTCAAACCACCATCGAGTGTTTGTAATAACTTCCTTTTGCGATCACATGTGGAATTTGGACGTTTACTGTTGTTAAAATATGCTTTTTTTTATGCCAAAATGAGCATTTCAGATGTAAGTTACACATTCATCTCAAGAAAATCACATAGAAACCATATCCTATCGTAATCGTGTGTTTATTGTTTTATATAATGTATAGTGGCTGTTGTCATGTTTATTTCTGCTGTGTTGTATGTTCTGGCTGAACCTCACGTTGTTTGTGACGTTACAACCACCTCTCTGTTCTGAAGTTGCCAGGTGTACATTCCAAGTATGATAAACATTAGTAAAAGGATCTATTTTAATTTTTATTTGTCTATATACACTTTGGGCGGCCGCGGTAGATTATAAAAGTAGCCTAAAAAAACGCAACCCTCGGCTCTGTAATTTTTCCCGCGACTGGATTTTCAAAATAGCCCACAGGCAGCCACTTGAGCCACAGCCGCTACCCTGACAACACTGTTCACTGTATCCTCATCACACACTGATAGATAACCTTTTGCGCTGTGATGACGGGAAGAAGTTGGGGTCAAACCTTATCAAATGATTCATTTGCGTAAAAAAAATATTAACGCGTTAAAGTTTTTAGATTAATCACATGCGTTAACCCGTTAAAGTTGACACCCCTAATATATATACATTTGTTTTCTCTTTTATGACTTAAAGGGTTAGTTCACTCAAAAATGAAAATTCTGTCATTAACTACTCACTCGTAGGACCTTCATTCATCTTCTTTAGAACACCAATTAAGATATTTTTGATTAAAGTTGGGTTAGTAATTAATGACAGAATTTTAATTTTTGAGTGAACTAACCCTTTATTGAAGTTATAACATATCTTCATTAAACGTTCGTTTACAATGTACTTTAAAATGCCTTGTGTTCTTATAACTCTAGTAAGATTCAGTACGAATAAATATTTACACACAGTTGAAATGCACATAGTTTCAACATAACACATCGTTTTTATATTTAATTTTTATGAATTTCTTATGTAAAATAATTGTTAACAGTGAGCAGAATAAAAGCAATGTATTTTACTGCCACTTGTTTTTTTATTGCAAATAAAAACAGACTTAAACACTTGTATAAAAACAAACAACAGTTCATACTGTTATGTGTTACACTGGGGACACTATAAAACAGTCTCTATTCTGAGGGCACAACAGATGGGCAAATGTTACAAAAAGCACAGCAGACTCTGACCATCTTGTCAAGAGATGTACGCTCTCCTGGAGTTGTAGTCTGGCAAAGAGAAATGGGTATTGTGCTTTGTAAGATTGTGTACTTGTTCCTCACGAGACCAATAACACGTTCCACATGGATCCGGACAGCTGCTAGTCCCCTCGTTGTTTCAAGTTCACATGGGTGCAGTTGCTGTTTCCCTTTAGTGAAGGCAGGTATTTTGAGATGAGCACTGTACAAGCCCACTGCATCTCCTATGGTAAACCCTCAATCTGCCAAGACCACGTCACCAGGTGACAGATTTTCCAGGTAGCCGCAGTTTTCGGTCAAGTGCTTATCACTTGTTTGCCCCCCCCAACCAGTAGACACAAATTATATGACTCCCTGTGGAGTTATTGATATCAAGTAATTCACTGTATTATGATGC
>CM049846.1:36424440-36606940 GCA_027422415.1 Schizothorax lantsangensis | reverse complement strand
TTTTTGTCATCATCTAAATTGCTATTTTCACGAAATTATCAATTATTATTACTAAAATTATTTGCTATTTCAGCAATGTTTTTTTTTTTATTATTATGATTAAACTTTAAACTTTTTTGAAACTTTTTTTCTTCATGAATCAACTTTATAAACTTAATGAACATCCATAAATAACATCCTTTTCATTTAGCTATTTGGTGAACATTTTTTCCATTAAGACCATTTTCCTCTTGACATTGGATCAAAAATGAATTTAATAAGAAAACTTGATCAAAGTGAACATCACAGCGAATAAAAACACGTAAACACACGTCTGACAGGCGATCGAGCATCTAATCTCGTGTCTGAAGAGAGACGGGTTATTTCAGGTAGAACGATGCACTCACTCACACACTTCACACTCACCACTCACACCCACACACCAACCCAACCACATTCACACACTCACTCACATCACACACCATCACTCACCATCACTCACACACTACACACCCCTCACTCACCACACACTCCTCAATCACCCCACCTCACACACTCCTCACACACACACACAACACTCTACACACTCACTCACTCACCCACACCAAAAAAAACCCTAACTCACACCACACCTACACACACACCACCACCCATCACCACATCACCCCATCCACTCACACACCACTCACCTCACCACACACCAACTCACACACTTCACTCACTCACAACCCACACACCCACTACTCACCCAACTCACTCACCACTCACACACCAACCACTCACATCACACACTTCACACCATCACCATCACTCACACCACACCTCACTCACTCACCACACACACACACACTCACACACACACACCCTCACCACCACATCCACACACACACAACCCCACTCACTCACCCACACCTCACCCCTCCACTCACTCACCACTCCATTCCTCATCCACTCACACACTCACCACCATTCTCCACACACACACTCACATACACACTCACACATTCCACCAACACTCACACACACTCACAACTCACTCACACCACTCACCATCACTCACCACCCATCACACTCACACTCACTCACACTCACCACCCAACACCTCACTCACCCCACTCACTCACACTCACCTCACACAATCACACATAACACTCACACCTCACCAACACTCCCTCACTCACTCAACACTCACACACTCACCATCACCACATTCTCACCCACACTCACTCCATCACACACTCACCACTCACTCACACTCACTCACACACACTACACATCTCACACTCACCTCCTCACACACACACACACTCACTAATCTCACTCACCCACTCACCACTCCACTCACACACTCACACCACCACTCACACCCACTCACCACACCACCACACTCACACTCACTCACAACACCCCCAAAACACACACACACTCACACACTCACTCACCACACACCACCACCCACACTCAACACACACTCACTCACATCACCACTCACACATCACCACCACTCACCACACTCACACTCACCCTCACACACCAATCACTCAACTCACTCACCACCACACACCAACTCACTCAACTCACTCACTCCACACACTCACACTCCACACCCACACTACACACACACTCACAACTCACACACACTCACTCACTCACTCACACACATCACTCACACACTCACCACACTCACTCACACACCACTCACACACTCACTCACTCACCCACACTCACACACTCACTCACTCACACACTCACACACCTCACTCACCACACTCACACACACACACTCACACTCACACACACACACACTCACACACCTCACCCACACTCACTCACTCACCTCACCTCACTCACACACTCACTCACACTCACTCACACACTCACACACACTCACACACACTCACACACCACACAACTCACTCACCAAACACTCACTCACCACCACTCACTCACACACTCACACACTCACACACTCACACACTCACACACATCACACACTCACATCACTCACACACTTCACTCACACACTCACACACACACACACACACTCACACATCCACACCCTCACACACTCACTCACTCACTCACACTCACACACTCACACACACACACACCCACTCACTCACTCACACTCACTCACTCACACACTCACTCACACACCACACTCACTCACTCACTCACACTCACCACACTCACACACTCACACACACTCACTCACTCACACACTCACACACACTCACACACTCACTCACACGTCACACACACTCACACACCCACTCACTCACTCACACCACACACTCACACACTCACTCACACTCACTCACTCACTCACCACACACACTCACACACACTCACTTACACACTCACACACTCACACTCACCACTCACCACACCCTCACTCACCACACTCACACACTCCACACACACTCACACTCACACTCACACACTCACACCACACACACACACTCACACACTCACCCACACACTCACACCACACTCACTCACACACTCACACACTCACACACTCACTCACACACTCACACACACTCACACACACACACACTCACATCACACACTCACACACCACACACTCTCACTCACCACACTCACTCACACACTCACACACACTCACACACACACATCACTCACTCACACACTCACACTCACACTCACTCACACACTCACACTCACACTCCACACTCTCTCAGACACACACACACACACACTCACACTCACACACACACACACACACTCTCACTCTCTCTCTCACACACACACACACACACACACACACACTCTCTCTCTCACACACACTCACACTCTCACACTCTCTCAGACACACACACACACACACTCACACTCACACACACACACACACACACACTCTCACTCTCTCTCTCACACACACACACACACAGTGAGGAGATGATGACACACTCTTCTGAGTGACCTTGTTTATCTGCCGCTGTGTGTGTTTTCATTAATGTCAGTCAGGCGGCCTGTGAAACAAATCACAGTGTCAATCGCACTGCCTCGTCTTCCTCTGTCTCTCACCTTACAGTGACTCCAGACTGTCTGCTCACTGTCTGTCTGACCTCCAGAAGCAGTACCTCCAGAAGAGCGTTGAGGATGGATGGAGAGACAGAGCGGCTGAACGTGAATGCAGGAGATTGACTGATGGACACAAACGGTGCATGATTGTTTAGTTGTTGTTTGTGTCTCGGTGAGGAGGGAGAGGCTCCTCACAAAAGCTTATTTCCTGCACCATCTGCCAGCGTTCCTTCACACCATTCCCCAAATCCATCCCATAAATCTACAGCGAAAGGGATCCCCTGCATAAGCTGTCCATGTGCCAACTGCAATCACTCAGCTACATCTTCAACCTGGAAAAACAGCTTTAAAACGGAGAAAACACAGGCGGAGGAGACGAGCTGTGAGCCTCAGAGGAAACCAGCAGTTCAGAGGAATGTTTTGCTTACAAATATCATGTTACAATATTGCATTAGTCTTCATTAAAAACAACTACACTGTAAGAGAAAAATCTGTCAAAAAACAGAAAAGGAACTGGAAGTTTTATTAAGTTCACAGACAGTTCCTTCAAGCCTAAGACACAACATAGTGCATAATTCAAAATACAGGGACGGGGAAAAACCTGTGAAAAATCAATGCTGAATATTGAGTGTAACGGTCCTTGCACACTGAGTCCTTTCCTATCATAATGCTTGCTACGGATGCGGAGACACAGAAAATCCAACCTGATCTGAGTTTTTTATGATGGATGAAAGTTTCGGAGACAGTGTGTAAACGTGATTGACGTGAGGTCGTATTTATATTTTAGCTTGCGGAAAATTTGGACGAAAATTTTGTACTCAGTGTGCAATGACCTTAAGAGTGTAATTATGTCAGAATGATACTTTTTATGGAATATAAACAGCATGTGGAAACAAATGTTACAATTTTTTGACTAAATTGTTCCTTTTCCTTTCTTTCTTTTTATTTATTTATTTATTATTATTAAATATATTGCTTTATATACTGTATATATATATACAGTATATACGATATATGTATGTATGTATATATATATAAATATGTATATATATATATTGCTTGCAGGTTTTTTTGGACTGAAGTGGACTATAAGAAAAAGTTTATTTGTTAATTTTCACTTTTAGAGTTTGTTTGTGTAATATTTTTTTTTTTTTTTTACTAAATTGTTTAATTTTTAAAAATAATTTATTACTTTTTTATTCTTGCATGGAGCCAATAGAAACATCTGATAAAAAAAAAAAAAAAAAGTGTACTGATCGGACCAAGAAAAGTTTGTTTGTGCTTTATTTTAGTGTTTTTTTAATTGTATTTATTTTTTAATTTTTTTGCTGATAGGCTAAGAATCGCACAGACTTTCCAGAAATACCCATAATGCTCACACTATCATGTTTGCACATCTTAAATATCACTGCATTTCATTCACTCGCCCACTTGGAAAAATGCAACAGAACAACACTTGAAGTCTAACTTTTTACTTCAAAACTCATGAAGAGAGAGGATTTGAATTGTATTGAAAGATAAACACACATAGCTGATGTTTTAGTGTAAGTGATTTATAAGACTGGATTCTGAGTCTCACGGGGGTCTCTGTGCAGCTGGCCGTCCGTGAGACGCTGAAGCGTCCAAATCAAGAGACAAATACAGACAAAGAAAGTGATTTGGCTGACTGGAACGTACTTACATCCAGCTTCAAAACGGCAACAGCTGCTTGCTAAATCATCTGTAAAAGAAGCAATGCCACCCAAACTCTCTTTAAATACCACACCTTCCTACCTCTCATATCTAATTGTTGGCAGAACAGCTGGTGGCTTGTTTTAATTAAGGGACAAACAGGCTTCATTGTCTCGCGGTGCGTTCAAGTGCAGGGTTCTTCATCTCCAGAAGCGTTTCCACACAGCCGAATCTGGACACATTTAAAATGCATAATGACCCATTACTGTCTCAGATCTTTATGTTTATGTCTAACACAGAACCAATGCAGCTAAGCAAATTTAGACAAAACTCAACACTGGGGCTGCAGAAGATGAGAACTACGTGTTTGCAGCGACGTTTGCTTGTCCACAGTCAACGTGAAGTTGCTGTTATAGTATTTTTCAATTGATAACATCCTTTTGTCTTATCTCTAGTCACATTGTCAAAACTCTAAACACAATTAGCACAACATCCGTCTGTTGTGACCATACCATTAGCACAATTCATGTTGTTTTCACACAATATGCAGTCAATTACCATGTTTCTAAAATGCTTGCATTTTCACACAAGCATGGATCGTTTTAGTCTTATTTACAAATGCTTAAACACAGCATGTCAGAAATGAAGACCTAATGTTCCAAACCATAAATATAGTATAAAGCTTCTACTTCTGCAACAACAGCAGCTCAAAAGTATTGAAAAATCCTCTCTATATAAAGTATTGTAACAACTGATAAGCACTTTTAAGTAACAGCTCACTGAAATATTTAGAAATAGCTGATTTCAGTCTCAGTTGGAGGAATAGTCAGGTGTTGAAGCTCTTTCCATTACATCAACGACAGAGTAAAAAAGAGCTCTTTGAATTGGTTTTGTGGATGCAGAACAAAATGATGCCTGGGAGAGAGAGAGAAATAGTTGTAGGAGGGAGAGAAGTAGTTTGATCAGAAAAGGGGAGAAGAGGTAGAGGAGAGGAGTGAGAATGTGTGTTAGAGAGCTTATTTCTGCATGGAATATAAAGGGTAAAGAGTAATTGTGACTTTATCTCAGAATTCTGACTTTTTCTTGCAATTGTGAATTTACAGTATCTCACAATTCTGATAAAGTCTGAATTACAAAACTCGCAATTCCAGTAACAGAAGTCCGAATTGTGAGATAAAAAGGTCACAATTACTGTTTGTACTTTTTTATTCTGTGACAGAAACAAGCTTGTATATAACCAAAGGCCATGTATGTAGGATTTTTTGTTGATCACTGCATCAGCTACCATGAGGGCACCATCCACATGCTGTGTTTTGATAGAGTTAGTATATGTAGAAAAGCGTATTCAGCATTTTGAAATGTAGAGTTTGTATTTATTTAACCAAATGTGGTTTTGGCCTGAAAATTAACTATTTGGCTAATTGTGTGATGTAGGTGTGCTGCTGTGTTAAGAGTTTAGAAAAAAGTGCTTTAAGTATTGGTAAACGCTTGTTAGTAATTGAAAAAACTGTAACTATCAAAGCCAATCAGAACATATTTGTTTACTGTAAGAAGAGAACATTGGAGCAGCAATGCAACACAAAGCATAGCAAAACAATACAAAACAATGCAATGCAAAGTAAAACAAATAAAAGAATAAAATAACTTTAACATAAAATAAAAAAAAACATTATTATAAAATTAAAAATATATATATTAGAAACTTAATATTTTGTGGAATATACTTCACACATAAAGTTTCTTTTTTTCTTTTTTTTTGTTACATGCATAGATTTTATATACATATTGTAGTATACATTGTGGTATAGTACATTTTCTACCAGTATACATTTTATTTGTATATGAAAATATATAGCTGTCTTTATATGTAAGAAGAGAGTCTTTTAAATGGGGCATAACAAGTTAAAAAAAACAGGTATATTTAAGAACAACTACATATCACACATAATTAATTTAATTACAGTCTAAGAGTAATCTATGGCCATGATAAAGAGCCCAGAGTTCCTCTCATGTTAGCTGTAATATACCCTGCGGCTGTAATGGATGTATTTGTAGTGATTTATGTTGTTTACTAGCTCTTCCTTGTATACATAATGTAAAAGGTAAAAGGAATGATGTCTGATGTCAAATTTAATAAGAATAAACAAAGGAATTGTTGAAAACGGTTGAGAAATGTGCCGTCCAGCAGAAATCACACACACATGCTGTCCATTCGAGCTTAATTCGATTGAAGGTCATCTGAAATCTCTTCCCTGTGTTATCAGAGTTTATGTGCATGTAAAAGTGTGTGTAACAAGTGCAGTAATAATGCCAGTGATATCTTATGACCTCTGTCCTCTGTGTGAGTCATGCTCATGTAGTTACTCTCCTGCAGCCACACAGACGTCATATGCTAAATAACTCCATCTGTGTAGTAGAGGAGACTGGGCCTAGTTTAGTAAGGTTTCTAGTCAAAAGTAATCAAATGCTTGTTTTATTCTAGAAGTGATTTATATGATGGTTTCAAATGCAAACTTCAGTGTGACAACATGCCCCACTGTTAGTGCATGTCACAAAGAGTCAACATGCTTTAAATTAATTGTATCTTTTCCCCCTTGACAATGACAGTGAAAATGTTGATGCCAAAACCTTCAAAGAGCAGTTCACCCAAAAATGAAAATTGGCTGAAAATGTCCCCACACTCAAGCCATACAAGATTAGGATGAGTTTGTTTCTTCATCAGGTTTGTAGAAATGTGTCTCTGCATCAGTGTCTCAGCAATAGATGCTCTACAGTGAATGGGTGCCGTCAGAATGAGACTCTGATAAAAACATCACAATAATCCACACCACTCCAGTCCATCAGTTAACATCTGGAGAAGACTAAAGCTAAAACAAATCCATCAAGACGTTTTTAACTTAAATAGGAGTCCATAATAATAACGCTTCCTCCAGTGAAAAAAGTCCATCTCCAGCCACATATTAGTTTAGAGCTGTTTTGTCTTGTAAACGGTGCTTGATCTGATGCAGATTTCTCTCCTGATTCAGACCAGAACACTTCTTCACTGGAGGAAGCGTTATTATGGATTATGAACTTGTATTTTAGGTAAAAACGTCTTAATGCTGGATTTGTTTCATCTTTTGTCTTCTCCAGATGTTAACTGATGGACTGGAGTGGTGTGGATTATTGTGATGTTTTTATCAGCTCTCATTCTGACGGCACCCATTCACTGCAGAGCATCCATTGCTGAGACACTGATGCAGCGACACATTTCTACAAACCTGTAAGTGCATTTTTAGTAAATCTTAATTTTGCGGTTTTTAAGGATTGTGTCCCTATACAGAAATTGACTTTCAGAAAAGAAAAAGAAAAACAAGATAAATATTAAACCCAAAAATGAAGCCTGAAGAATGTTGGTAACTAATCAGTTCCGATAGTCCACCTTTCACGCTCCACTGACACACAGCTCACACTCTTATAGGAACGTCCACCTGTAGTAAAACGCAGGACAAAACCAAGCCTTTATGACCGACAGCTATTTTTACACAGATTGCATTAAGTAGTAATGTAGTAAAACGCAGATGTTAAAAGGCGGAATTAAGTAAACACCTTATTGATGATGTATATTTTGTACAGGCAAGAAGATGAAGCCAGAATATAAACACAATGTGCAAAGTTTCACGTTAAGTGGTCTCCCATAGAAAACCATTAGAAGGAAAACACTGAACTGTTAAGCGGATTGTGTTCATATTCCGGCCTCATCTGCTTGCCTGTGTAAACTACACATCATTAATATAGAGATTACTGAATTTAATATTTTAATATTACTGTTTTAAATATATTAAGGCACTTTAAGTGTTTTTACAGCGTTTTGTCGCACTGTTTAATGATTGAAATATTGCCGCGGGTGTCTAATATGGATTGCAAATGGCCAAAATAACATTTTGTTCACATACCTTTGTTTTATTCTTTTGAGACGTGATCTAAATATTTGTGGCTGTGAAACAGATGGAAAATTAACAGGCTTGTCCTGCAGTTCTATGGATGTTTTGTCCTGAAAGTGACAGAAAGCTATGAATTGCCTTACATGTTATAGACAAAAAAATACACTGAAAGTCAATGGGACCCAAAACTGTTTGGTTATCAACAATTATCAAAATATCTTCTTGATATGATTAGGAACTGACTCAACTGAATTTTTATTTTTGGATGAACTATCCTTTTAACAGTGTGACAACTAGCCCCGGTCTCCCACTATATACTCTCTGTAATGACATTCACTAGAACAGCATGTCGACTTCATCTCTGTGGTTAGAGGGCCTGAAACCCCTAAAACTTTCTTCTATTCACTTAGTCCTGCTCTCGCCCTGTAAAACAAAGAGACGCTTGGACTGTGAAAGTGAACATTTGAAGTGTCTCCGTGTTTCTGAGCGCTGGAGCAGGCCCGTCTCCATCTGTGTGCTCGGCCCAGTGCGTCTGAGTCCGGTCGGGCTTCCTCTCGCTGTTAATCCCTGGACTCTCCAGTGCAGAAAGAGCTGTGACAGCCATCGCTATTAGCACAGGGCACAAAATCAAGTCATTTTAGAAAGATGACTTTTTAAGCTTCTCTGCTTTTCCATTATTTTCTCCCCACATCAGGGGCCCGAGTCCATCGCCCCTGTATGAGTCGATATTGTTTTCTCAAATGTTTGCCTTTTTTTGGACTTCTTTAAAATCAACACGAATGCTATTTACTTCATATAAGTGATAGTTCAACCAACAATATCTAAATTACACACACTTATTGCAAACACTCTTTTTTAAATGAAAGTGAATGAGGGCTGTCAAACACCAATGTGACATAAAAACAGACAAGAAACAGATAGTCTGATGAATCAAGCTCTTGACAGAAATTGATGGCCAGTTCATAAGCATTTTTATATTTATGCATTCAGCAGATATTTTATCCAAAGCGACTCACAATAAAGGAACATAAGCAATTCTTCACAGAGCTGACTATATTCATCGTATATAATGCCAGGTTTGTTAGAAAATGACTTGGAAATAAGCTAGAACAGAGAGAAGAATGATCATTTGATATCTTCAATGAATCAGTTGATTCAGAACACAAAACCAATCTGAATGCTTTCAGACTGATGCAAAGTCAAATGTCTGGTCAGATCATCAAACAAAGCTTTCATATGATTTAAGTCATTTAAAAATGCATTTAAAAATGATATATCATATGAGTTTAATGGACCACTTTTCTGGTCCGTTTGCAATCTTTTTGAAGCTTTGAAGCTTCATTTCCAATTCACTGCAAAAGAGCAACCACATTATTTAGCATTTGTGCTTTAGCATCCTACAAAATTAATTCATACCGGTTTTGAATAATTATACTGTATGTTTAATATAATATAATAGAATATAATAGAATAGAATATAATAACTTTTTTTTTTTTTTTTTTTTTATAATGTATGTCTTCATAAAATTTCAGCATAATGCTTCAAAAATGACTCTTGGTTTGAATTCCTCTTTCTTTTTAACCATCTACTGGCTCCATTCTGGTATTTAACATCCACTTTTTGCAATCCAATCAATTCCCAATAGATGAAATCAAGCCCCAGCTTCATATTTTCTCACTGAACACATCAGATTACAAAAGTAAAATGAGTTCGAACAGTTTCGTGTTGACTTGCATCACTTGCAAGATCTTGTCTGATGCCTGCATGTGTAATTCAGAGGAAAAGTCCTTTGTAACTTCTAAACGAGGGCATGTTTTTGCTGCACGATCATTTGCATAGCTAATCTGATATTTATGTGTATCAATTGCTCCATTAATTAGGTCAGCGATCAAAGCCAGATCACTCGGGAGAAATGAGGAAGACTGTGATTTCTGACTGAGCGTGGCACTTTTCCAGATATGATAAAACATGTGGGAGAGCTGATGGGGAAGTGCGGCGTCATTTCTAGCAGATAAGAGCAGCATAAAATACACTGCATTCTTATATAAGAGAGAAACACCATTAAAATGTGTTGAAGAGGAGAGAAGAAGAAAAGCATGGCTACCTTTGGTCTTGCACGAGGTGAAAATATAGTCCACTTCTGCCATCTACTGTTCTGGATGTGCCATTTATATCCATTGGGTCAGATGGAAGTCTTAAACATCCTAACATCTTCTGCTATAATTGATATTATGTGTTTATTTGAGAGACTTTTGATAATCAAACTCCTTAACGCCATCTAAGAAGTCGTAACGCTACGCGTTTCTCTCTTCAGGTGAATCCTGCCTTCAGTTTACAGCAGATAAACTCCAAAATCATCTGAGAAAGAAGAACAAAATACTCATGAAATGACAAACCATCTGTTTTCTTTGGCAAATGGCTTTCCGCAGTGAGGAGAAAAAAGACGATCAATTTGAAAGGCATGAGCAAACTGAAAAATGAGTGTTGCTTTGCTTTAATTGTATCCAGTGGAGTGATTCTGGCTTTAGTGAGTTATGTATCTTGATATTTAGATCACGCGCACAGACGACACACTCCTGAAGCAAAGACGCTGTCCTCCTCATCATCTATTAAATTGTCTCTGAATTAACAAAGTGCTTGTTCATATAAATGAAGGTAATGGTCCTCAACTCATCTAAAACATTTATGACTAACACTTCCATTTATATACACAAATTATACACTGAAGTAAAATTTTGATGTAGAAGCGAATCATTTGAGTCAGATCTCTTCAATGATTCAGTTAATAAACTGCTCTGAATAGATTCACACTGATTCAGTTCTCAAATTCAACTCACAAACTCAGATCTAGTCCATTCATCACACAAAGCTATCATATAACTTATATTAAATATTTGAAAAAGATCGGGAAGAAATACTCTGTATTGTAAAAATTTGGTGTAGAAAGTGTTTTCACTCAGAAATTGCTAGTCAATTTTATTAATACTTTATAAAAATTGGCAAGTAGCACAATTAAATGTGATTTTTTTTTAAGAAGAAAGACTACAATTTTATTTTTCTTAGTTTTATTTACAACTTCAAAATATCCCAAAATACCACAAATGTTATTATTGTTAACAGAAAAAAAAAAATGTGTTAACTGAAATAATATGAAAAAATAAAATAAATAATAATAATAATTGCATGCCTCCAAAACCGAAAATTTGGTGTAGAAACAATTTTCACTCAGAAATTGCTTGCAAATTTATAAATACAAAAAATTGGCAAATAACACAATTAAATGTGATTTTTTTAAGAAGTCTACAATTGTATTTTTCTTAGTTTTATTTACAACTTAAAAAAATCCAAAAATACCACCAGTGTTATTATTGTTCACAGAAAAAAAAAAAAAAAAATTAACTGAAATAATATGAAAAAAATATAATAATAATAATAATAATTGCATGCCTCCAAAACCAAAAATTTGGTGTAGAAACAATTTTCATTCAGAAATTGCTTGCAAATTTTATAAATACTTACAAAACATTGACAAATAACGTGTTTTTTAAAGAAGAAAGTCTACAATTGAATTGTTCTTAGTTTACCACCAGTGTTATTATTGTTAAGAGAAAACAATTAGCTGACTGAAATAACATGGAAAAAAAAAGAAAGTGAAACTGAAATAAAAAAAATACAAAATAAAACATTTGCATGCATCAGAAACCAAAAATTAATTATAGTTTGTGATAAATAGTATATTACAACAATGGAACTCTTTACAATCCAAACATTAAAAAGCCCAAAGCAGTAACGCTAGATTGTTATGAAAAATGTAATTTCAAAATTATAATAACAATGAGCATAGTTGAGTAGCTGTAAAACACTAAACTAAAATAAAAGCAAGAAAAGGAACTCAAAACTAATAATGATAAAGTGAAAAGCTGTGTTCACGGGCCCATTATTGAGTTATAATGTATTTATTTATTGTGATAAAACTCAATTTTCAGTTGAAGTACTAAAATAAGTAAAACTAAATAAACTAAACCTAAAAAAAACTAAAAACTAAAACTATATAAATTATACAAAAACCTATACAACTAACAAATAAATAAAATAAATGACCACACAAAATGACTAAAACTTTAACTAACATGAAATTAGAGAGTAAAACACCGCTGTGATTGATTTCTCTACATGTCAATCAGACGGTCTCTTCTGGTCAAAGCTCTACAATACAAACTTAATAATAAATACAAATCACTAGCTTCACCTTTGACCTTTAACCTCTGCCCTCACATGCACCTCATCACATGTGCAGCTAGAGGGACTTTATTGACGTGTGCTTCTGGCACCTCGAGGCGAGACAGCTCTGTCCAATGGGATCATTTTACCCAAAGGGAAAGACAGAAAGAGTGAGAGAGAGTGAGAGACGTCTGCTGTGGCCAATGCCTTTACATTGTGTTTTATGATGTGTGTCCCTTTCCCAGCATTCAACAGGCTGCCAATTAATCAGCTTCGACCCACTGAGAGTCACTCATGCCTAGAGCCGTTCCCTCCAGAGACGTGGCACATCTCTCGCTCGTTCTCGCTCTGCTTCCACCCAAACATGATTCATCTCCAGACAGCTACAATTATTCACCTGTGGACACTCAAGCTCTCAAACATATGTATAACCTTAGGTGTGCATTATCAGGATCGTACTGATTAATTGGAGGCACAAATGTTACAAATTGAACTCTAAAGATTAAGAGGAAGGAATAGCTTGGTGCCTTTCCGCTCAGACTGAGACGTAAAGCAGCCGAAGAAAGAGCCTCGTCTAATTAAAACTAACATCCAGATTAAATGGGTCGTATCACGAGGCATCAAAGTCTCCTTCAGTTCACTGTGCTGAGAAAACATACTGTTTTATTCCAGTTCTGGGCTTCCACGACTCTCTGATGTCTTAAAGATGGATTGGTGTTCAACAACTTGGTCCATCAAAATGAGATTATTATTATTCCTGAACGGTAGAAGAACAAATAATGAGAGTAAAATCTGGGAAAATACTGCCAGTTCTTGTGCTGATTCTGGCTGTGTAGCACTGTACAATCAGGGTTATTATCCATAACTAAATCTACAAACAAAACCATTATTGAAAGGAAAATAAACGGTAACCATAATAAAATAAAATCATCATAAAAACTTAATTCAGCTATTACCAAGGCAACATTTCTAGAGTTTTATGAGGTACTAAAATAACTAAAGATAAAAATGTAGACATATTTACAAAAACAACTAATAAAAATGACAGAAAACACCACATAATTACTAAAACTTTAAATATCAAATAAATTCTAATTCAAAATATTAACAAGCTGCAATAGTGTATCAATGAAACTAATATAATAATGCACACGACATTGCATATCCTTCAGAAGAATCACAAGTTTATTTTAACATTTTAACAACTCTTTGATCATTTCAGTCTGATCTTAAAGAAAAATAGTATGAATATTATGAAAAATGTTTCAGCTGTTTTTATGCATACAATGAAAGTCAATGGGGTCCAAAGCAACACTGTATATTTCATTCTTAGGGTCAAAAACAGGGTGGAAATGATCATAAAAGCCTGTTTTGGGATTTGCTACAACCTTATTAACATTATTACAAATGAGTTTAGGGAAATGATGTGAGTTTGAGTATGATATGAAAAATGTAACTGATGCTGGAATGGTTAAAGTGATTTTAGCACTGTTTCAGATTTAATATTAATGCAACATTTTGAGCTGCAGTTTCTTTGCTTTCATTTATAGCTAAATGTTGTGGCCTTCTCACATATAAAAATAACTCCCTGAAGTTTCAGCAGTCATTTTTAACACCCTAATAAAATGTCATTTTAAGAGAGAGGTTGGCCTCCTTAAACCCAGCGACAGATGTTGTTTTGAGGGCAGTAAAGCTAGGCTACTTTCACTCTTCTCTGGTGCAAAATACACAAACATGCAGATTATTAACACGTTATAAAATCATACTGGCAGAGAAGGGTCAAAAAGATACGCACCCTCCCAATGAACTCAGACAGACCACCGAAATCATCTTTGAGAAATCAATAGCTGTTACACTTTAGCAAAACACTGACCGAAGGAAAAGTAATTATAAGTCTGTTCCCCTCGGAGTATGTAGCCTATGCAGTGTTTATCTGGGAATATGTGTTTGTCGGAGTTTGTCTGTCTTGTATTAGTGACAGTACAGTGTGACTAATCTTCACTGATGCTGGCACTGGAGACAGAATAAAGAGAGAGAAAGAAAACCGCTCGGGAGCCCATCCAGAGCAGAATAACACAACACCAGAGGATGTGCTTTACACTGGTTTTACAACCTAAAACACCACTAGGAGTGGTTTTACAAAACACACCCATGTTCAATAGTTACATGTATTAGTCAATGTTGTTAAGAGTCATTCGTTTGTTATCATTGAAAAGCTTAGATTCAGACAATGACAGTGCAGGCAAATATTAGACATGAACAAACAAAAAGAACCAGTTCAAAAGAGTCATTTGTTTGTGAATCGGACTACACTGATCACACAGTATGTTATAGATTCACTGAAAAATAACCAATTTAAAGAGTCATTTGTTTGTGATTCACACACTACACTGCTCACTCTGTATGTTTGTGATTCAGTATAAAAGAACCGGTTTAAAGAGTCATTTGTTTGTGATTCACACACTACACTGAGTATAAAAGAACCGGTCATTTGTTTGTGATTCACACACTACACTGCCACTCTGTATGTTTGTGATTCTCTGTATGTTTGTGATTCATGTTTGTGATTCACACACTACACTGCTCACTCTGTATAATAAGAAACCGAGTCATTTGTTTGTGATTCACACACTACACTGCTCACTCTGTATGTTTGTGATTCTGAGTCATTTGTTTGTGATGTTTGTGTTTGTGATCAAAAAAGAGGTATCATTTGTTTGTGATTCACACACTACACTGCTCACTCTGTATGTTTGTGATTCTGTATAAAGAACGGTTTTAAAAGACATTGTATTCAAAAGTTTGTGTTTGTGATTCTGTATAAAAGAACCGGTTTAAAGAGTCATTTGTTTGTGATTCACACACTACACTGCTCACTCTGTATGTTTGTGATTCAGTATAAAAGAACCGGTTTAAAAGAGTCATTTGTTTGTGATTCACACACTACACTGCTCACTCTGTATGTTTGTGATTCAGTATAAAAGAACCTCAGACACTGGTATCTGTTTAAAGAGTTTTACAGCTCACTCTGTATGTTGTGATTCATTTGTTTGTGATTGGTCTCATTTGTTTGTGATTCCACTGCTCATCTGACAGAATACATACTCTGTATGTTTGTGATTCGGTCACCTTAAAGAGTCATTTGTTTGTGATTCACACACTACACTGCTCACTCTGTATGTTTGTGATTCAGTATTTGTGAAAGATTCAGGTAATAGAGTCATTACTCAGACTACACTGGTTTGTAATGTTTTGATTTCATAGAGTGTTTAAAAGAGTCATTATGTTTGATTCACACACTACACTGCTCACTCTGTATGTTTGTGATTCAGTATAAAAGAACCATATTTGTTTGTGATTCTACACTGTTTGTATGTTTGTGATTCAGTATTTTAAAGAGTCATTGTGTGATTCACACACTACACTGCTCACTCGTATGTTTGTGATTCAGACTAAAAGAGTCATTTGTTTGTGATCACAACTACACTGAGTATGAGAAAAATAACTGTTGCTTTGTTTGTGATTGTGATTCAGTAGTCAGTTTAAGTCTACACTGGTCACGTATGTTTTTGATTCACTGAAAAATAACTGTTTTAAAAGAGTCATATGTTTATTATTTGTCCTACACTGGTCACACTGTATGTTTTTGATTCACTGAATAATAACTCATTTAAGAGTCATGTGTTTATTATTTGTCCTACACTGGTCACACTGTATGTTTTTGATTCACTGAATAATAACTCATTTAAGAGTCATGTGTTTATTATTTGTCCTACACTGGTCACACTGTATGTTTTTGATTTCACTAAAAACATAACATTATAAAGAGCTATTTGTTTGTGATTGTTTGTTTTTGATTCAGTAAGAAGAAGCATTTGAGTCATATGTTTGTGATTCAGATTATACTGCTTGTGCTGCATGTTTCTGATTCAGTAATTATATCACACTGGTCATGCTATATGTTTCGATTGAAACGATTCAAAAGATTTTTGGTTTAAAAAAGTCTGATTATACTGGTCACGAATGTTTTTGATTCACTAAAAAGATTTTGCAGAAATAATCTGTTCATAATCTGTTCTTTACAGCTATATATAAATACAGTAGCATTTTATTAACACATAATGTGCCCATCCAATCAGAATGTAGAGTCAGAGCTGTCCATTTAATAAATGATCCTTTAGAAGTTTATATTATAACAAGACACCCTTATTTGATGATGGCATGAAAATGCTCATGATAAACATAGCAATGCCCTCCATCACTGCATACTGTTGTCAGTGCACAGCTCACTGTATACAGAAACAAAAAGAGAAAGACATTATGATCTTCCTTTGGCAGTCATTTACAAGAAAACTGACTGCAGACAGTAAATCCTCATTATTAAGCTCCCTATTTTCAGCTTGCCTCCAGACATTTAAAGGGTCGCTCTTGGACAGCTGTGTGTGTGTGTGTGTGTGTGTGTGTGTGTGTCAGAGATGTGGACCTGTATCTCACCCCTGCCCCAAAGATGGATTACATTCATTTGTTCAGCCTCCTCCTTCACCTCAGGGCTTTATGCCTTCAGTCAGATGTAAATCAGGGCCTGATTGCTTGACTTCTTATATTAAAGTTGCGAGGCTGTATCAGTCTTTCTGAAATATTAAAACAACTGTGTTCATGTTTCAGAAGCAACAGAAATGGACTGTTACTTTATCTCAGGCAGAGATCGAGTGAAGGGTGGAAGAATAAATGAATCTCTGCTAAAAGTCTTTCATGTGGTGAAGGTGATGTGAATATGGTATAGGCATAAGTGCCCTTGTGTTACGTGTAAAAGCAGCTAGAGAGGCTCTGAAGAGCATCTAGATCGTCAAACCATGAACAATTACTCTTTCCTTTAAGTGTACTTGTTCATGATGTGTTTTATCTCATCTTCAACATTCTCATGTTCTGTTTGGGGTCTGCGTCGATTGTTAAAACAGCTCAAACTTAATTAACATAATTAACATCTGAGTATTAGGTTCATACTGCATTACTCTAGTTTTTTATATATATATCATTTATTATAAACAATTTTCAAATTGATTTTTTTTTACATTACTCGTGTTTTGCACCCAGATTGACCCAAACAGACACAGCGTTACTATAGTAAGCTATATTATATCCATACTGTAATCTACACAGAAATCAAAGCTGAGAATCATTTCAAAACATTCACTAGTAACCACTGATAAGTCAGCTATGAGCTTCATCAATAAAATAACCAAATAAACATTAAACATTATTTTATTTACATATTTGAGCAAAAACCCATTAGTAAAAATAAGCTGTATGTAAACACATTTACAGAACATAAAAAATGATTTGGTAAATCATCATTATGAGCTACTAAGTTATAGTTATGAAACAAAGTGTAAATTATGAGATGAGTCATAATGAGATAAAATGACATGAAAAGTTTGAAAATGAGATATACATTACGAAACACCAAGTCATAGTTATTATGAGACACTAAAATTACATTATGAAACAAAGCCAAGTCGTTATGAAACAAAGACTTATGAAACTAAAGTAAAGAGTTAAAATTATGAGATACTAATTCATTATGAGACACTAGGCATTTGAAAATGAGATACATGAGAAACTATGAGACAAAAATTACATTATGAAAATGAGATAAAATCTATTATGAGCTATAAGTATTGAGATAAATTATGAGATCATAATTATGAGATAAAAATTCTACATTACGAGACACTAAGTCATAGTTATGAAACAAAGTCTACATTATGAGACACTAAATCTTTATAATGAGATAAAGAGATAAAATTATGATATACTAATTCATAATTATGAAACAAAGTCTACATTATGACATACTAGGTCATAGTGAGACAACTGACATAAAAACTGAAAAATATGAGATAAAAAGTCTACATTATGAGATACTAAGTTAAAATTATGAGATAAAAAGTCAAAATTATGACATACGAAGTCAAGTTAGTATGAATTTTGTAATAATTATGACTTCATTTAAAAAGTATGACTTTTATCTCATAATGTAGACTTTTTATGTCATTGTAATTTACAAAATCATGATTTTTTTTTACTTTTTGTTTTATTTTTTTAAAGGATATATAATATATATATATATATATATATAAAACTATGATGTTGGTATTACTATAAATGTATTTTTAGAAACCAGTAAATACTTAAGGTCAGAGACCAGTAAACTTGACACACTGGCTTTGAAGTAGTGATCAGAAGTTATAAAAATAAATTATGATAAAAATAATAAGAGGAACTAACAGATATGCCCTATGATATTTCTAAATCAGTTTCAGACAGAATAGAAGTAGTGCACAAATTAAGTGTCCATAGTAGTGAAGGAGTATCACGATGTGCTGCTATGGCCGCTTCCGGTGTAAATCACTCTATTAATGGGGGGAAAAAATGTAGTTTTGAACAAAAACACCACATGCACACAGTTTATGGGACCCCAGCCATACAATAAATCTCAACAGAACATAAAGGTTACAAAAATGACATCCAATTAAAACCTCCGTACAGTAAAAATATCACAAATCTGATGCTAAAAAGGCTTCACAGAGTTGCATTCTCCTATAATCTATTGTGGTGAGTTCATATGAGAGCAGTCTGCTATAACTACAAAAACTGCACTATACTACCGACCTGCTCTCTGTAAACAATTCAGTTAAAGTCTGAGACAAATGTTTAGTCGGTGAGCTGAGCGCGGTGTGTTTTATCTCGGCCCAGCCGCTGGGAGGATAAGATCAGCGTTCAGGCCACGGCGGCCTCGGGTTTGGGTTCTGGAGGACTAAATGAGACTCTGGATGACAGAACTGCACCTCAGTGTAATGAGTAAACACATCACAGCGGTCAGTGATTTATAACGGAGCCCGTAGTGACATTTTTGTGGCGCGCTGGAGCCAGTGTGCTTCATCCTTGATCTCTCTTTTACTTCACCTTCCTCCTACCTCTCCCTCCCTTTCTCTCGCTCTCATTTTCTCTGTGTAAGAACGAGTGTGGAATTCTGAGTGGGCTACTTCAGCAGTGAATAAAGGACGTTACGTGTGTGTGTGTGTGTGTGTGTGTGTGTGTGTGTGTGTGTGTGTGTGTGTGTGTCTCTGTGTCTCTGTGTGTGTGTGTGTGTGTGTGTGTGTGTTATGAGGTGTCAGGAACAGTGCTGTGGGTGGGTCTGAGAGAGCGCTGGATGAATAGTGATGTGCATTAGACAGTAATAAAGACCTCAAAATACAGCAGGAGGAGAATAATGTTTGTACCTCTGTCACCACTCTCCATCTCTCAGCTCCTGTGAAGGACAAGCTCGACATGTGAGCACACACACACGTAAAACACATTCTCTCAGTTTGCGGTTATCTACACTCTGCAGACACCTTTGCACAAATCCAATACAGAACTGCATTTAAGTGACGTTCATTAATGAAGCAAAGTATCATTATACACTACTTGATCAAAAATGCATGCATTCCATTCCAATTAATTAATTAATTTTATTTAAACAGAATTTTCTACAGAAAACATACACATGCAGTTTCAACTAGACCTGCAATTTAACCCTGTATGAACATTCAGTCGTATAGGGTTAAGTCATACAAATCATACATAGAGGGCGAAGTATACACATAATATCACGATAGCAGTTTGCAGTTCGCAGTAAATTATATTAAAAAAAAAAAAAAAAAAAAATGTTATCAGTTCATTTCGAGTCGCATATTACTTTTGATTAAATGTGTCAGATTGATTCGAACCCACTCTGAATGATTTGTTAGGATGCTGTTTGATATTTTTCAGCCAACAATTACGACGCAACAGAGAGACATGTTGTCTTGGTTTTATTTCGCTCTTCCCAGCTATTTAAAATCATTAAATTCATTCTAAGAAAAGCAAATTTGGTTTGCTGTCTACCTTACAATATAATGGATATAAAGGTGGTGGAAGCCAGGTATGCCAGAAGAACTGTCATGTATATACTCTTGCACTCTGAATGACAGGATTAGATTAAAATCCCCCGCCTCGATTAATGAGTGACTGAATTAATGAGTGTAGTCACGTGACACAACAAACCCTGAAGAAGCGGCCGTGATTGTTTGTATTTTACATCTAGAGGCCACAGTCGTTCTCTACAGCCTAGCGATAAAATGAAAGAGAAATATATATTTTAACAGAAGCAAGGGTGATTTTTTCCCTAATATCCTTAAATCGCTGATAATCAAATCCGTGTTCAATAAACAAGACGTTATTATCGAGTAATTTACATTTTAGACACAATTGTTTGTCTGTTTTTTGATCCTCCAACAAAAATAATTCCAAACTCACGTCAGTGAGATGTTTTGTTCTTGGATGAATCAGTTGAGTGAATAATTCAATGACTCGCTGATGAGTCACTTGTTTCGTTCCTGAAGCATTCTTGAACGAATCGGTTGAATCAATGATTCAATCTGTCACTTATAGACAGCAATACTGGCGAAACGATATAACCTGCAGAAGCACAGACTGATTAAAGGAGCAATTATATAGTATTAGTTTTAGTTTTCGGTTGTCCGCTTACTTTGGCAACTTTCTTCAAAAACATGCAGTACCTCTGCTTCAGTGTATGTAATGTAAGGTGTTGATTTTAGCCTGCAGTATTTCTGTGTTGTAGGTGATGTATTTGTCCCAGCACAGCAAATGCTCAGTCAGGAGAAAATCCTACATTATGAGGAGGGAGCGACATATGGGCTTAATTAATGAAGTAGCGCATCAGCTACAGGACAGCACTTTGATAGTTAGTTGTCTAGAGATGGAAAGACAGAGAGAGGGAGAGAGATGAGGTGATGTTCTGCTCCTATGAGAGTCATAACAGAGAGAATTAACATGCCGACATCAGCCAGTTTTAAAGCACTCCTGAGCTGCTCATTCTCTATCATCTGTACTTTTATTTTCTGAGAAGTGAAACAGCAAGCTCGACACTTCTGTCTGCGTGTAAGATGCTGCTGTTTCAAGAAAGCAGTGGTCTAAAGATGCAGTAGGTGTTGACCCCCCAACAAATCAATAGATAAAAATTAATTGATTAAAAGTATTTGTGTTGCAAAAATGGTTTACTGTATGTACTTTTAAGTCAGTTAACACTAGGTGGCAGACAGCAGCATAATCCAGCCTTTTGACTACATTTTAGCAACACAAAGTACCAAAAAGCATGGTACTTTTAACAGGGAAGGGTTTTTTTTGTTTTGTTTTTTTACATGCAATATGACAGTACCACAGTAAAGTGTTATGTACAATGTAAATCTCGTGGTGCATGAATATGGTAATCGTTCAGTACCTCAAAGTACTGTGTGTTTGTTTGCTATAAACTTACCCAGTGTTCAGAAGCAACTTATGTTGAGCAACTGCACTCTTTACTGTGAGTGTTTCCATGCCTGGTTTCCCCTCAGAGAGTAAGAAACTGAGGTTACCATTCAGCTCAAAGTAGAAATTGGTCTGAAGCCCAGGAGTGAGTGGCTAACTGCTCAAGATAAGAGTAAGGCCCTCTGTGTGATACCCATCTGTGAGAGATTTTGCTTATAGCAATGCATGCAGTATTATTCATGCCAAGATGCATTACATGCCCGGAGAGAAGACGGGAATAGGGCATTTTTACATGCACAAACATAAAACACTCTCATAAAATACAAACTAGCTTTGGGCAACACAAGACACCAGAGGAGTTGCACAAACACTTTCAGCATTTATGTTTAAAGATGCTTTTAGAAATACATTCAGAAGGAAACCTTTGAGTGCTGTTAAAGTTGCCTTCTGGCTTGCATCACATCCTGGAATGATTGTATCGATGGATGAATGAATGTATAATTAATGCTTTAATGATTATATGACTCAAACATTTGAAGCCAATCTTCCTTCATTTTGAAACTAATGTAACTTATTCCTCCACCTAAAGGGAAAAAATCATCTCACCTGCTTGTCGTTCCAAACCATTATGCCTTTCATTCTTATGTTGAATACAAAAGCCGGATTTTTGAATAATATCCTGGATACTGTGTTGCTTTTGCATTAGTTTTTGTAGCTTTAAATCTATCCAACCCATTTATTGTAGTTGCACGGAAAAAAATGACGATCACTTTTAAAATGTCTCCCTTTGTATTCCATGGAAAAACAACGTCATACAGGTTTGGAAAAACATCAGTGTGAATAATTTTTTTTTTCATTCATTTTCATTTCTGGCTGAAGTAATCCTAATGTGCAATAAGAGCACACAAATCTCTGCTGTACAGTGAGGTTTTCAGTGAGAATGTCTGTCAGCAGTTGATAGAAGACAACACCAGAATCCCCTGACCTTTATGACCTTCTGACGAATTTCAAGATGAACCACCACATTCAACACCTGTTTGAATCACATGCAAGCTTAAAAGTCTCAAAGTAAGCATTCAGACTTTGAACCCCCTCTTGTAACCTTTCATAACACACAGACTTTGAGCTTTTGAAATGGTTTAATCTGACAGCGAGGCATCATACACACATCTTTGGATTTTGGCACATTGTAATATTAAGCTGTGTAGATCTAAACAGCGATTTAGGAGATATTATGTCTGACATGTTGTATAGACGAGAGACAAAGAATAAACAGGAGGGTTTATAGATGAAGGCATATGGTGCTGCTGTGAGGGAATCTCCTGAGGGAATAACTAGCTGTGTAATTAGGTTGAAAATGTTTATTAGTATTCACAGGTCATCCAAGGTTCGGAATTTGATGTGTAGACCTGGACTTTTGCTTTATACAGTCAAGTTATTTTGTGTATTTTCTCAACCAAATCGGCCATGACAGTATTTTTTCTTATTCTTTTCAGAATTCTGTACAGACTGTGTGCTCCTATGTTGTTGTTTTTTTCAACTGCCCAAATGGTATTGATAGGTCAGTTAAGATAGCGATGTGTAAACACAGATGTGTAGAAACTACTGAAACATACAAACAAACATCACTTACAGTATCCTGTGTGAATGGATGATAAACATTCAGGAAGTATTAATTACTTTAGACATATATCCTGAAAACCAATCCTATATGAATATGCCTTAAGCTGCAAGCAGTATTGGGGTCAGTTGTGGCCCAAACTGAGGCTATGACATCAATATATACACACCCCTCCAAAAGTATTGGAACAGTGATTCCTTTATTTTTGCTGTAGACTGAAAACATTTGGGTTTGACATCAAAAGATGAATATGAGACAAGAGATCAGCATTTCAGCTTTTATTTACAGGTATTCATCACTAGCATAGCCAGAAATGTTGAAGTGGGTGGGCCTACATAAAACTGGGTGGGCCAAGTGTGTAGCATATGAAAACTGCATGTCAAATTGCCAACAAAAAATTCAGCACCAAGGTTCATTACACAGTACTTCTAAAGCATGCATTAACATTAGTAATTTGTTATATTAATGTTCATTTCAAAATTTAGGACATTATTAAAATTCAAAGTTGTATCTGTTAACATTTGCATGAGCTGGTTAACCAAGATGAATAAACACGGTAACAAATGTATTGCTAATGTTAGTTAATGCATTAACTAACGTTAACTAAAGGAAGTGTATTAAAAAGCATTTCCTCAGTGTGAAACAACAGGGCTTCGCTGATGATTTCATAATCAAACGTCTCTGTCAGTTCACGCACATCGAGGACCGCAGAAATGTGCGCAGCTGCAAATTATGCAGTTTGTTTTGGCGTCCAGGATCCATCACAAAGTTTATGTGTTTCTTTCCACAAAGGATGCATCTTTTTAGCGGATCAAACACTGTACCTATGCTAATATGATGTTTCAAACACGCTTGGTTCAGAAGTTTCCGATCGATAAATCCAGCACCCGCAGGTGGTCTGTCGGGTTTCATTTGTAGACGGTCCGGATTTATTGCTAAGACTTTTACCTTTTAAAGCATTGATCTGATTTATGATTGCTCAACTCGGCTATTTTCAAATTTAACTTCACAAACGCGCGCATTTTACTATTATATCCTTACGTCGTAAACTTAACGTTGTGGGTGGGATTAACAGAAACGAACGAATCATCATCATTTTGACAAGCGTGATGCACCTATAGGAAGAGGGAAAACTAAGAAACGACCTGTAATTGACCATGAAAGCAAGCGTTTAATATTTTTTAATAAATATATAAAATTACAGTGAAATAAGACGTTTATTAGTATCGTTTAATAAATTACATCCATTTGGGAAATTACCAACTTCTCATTGGGTTGGCCACAGATGAAAGTGGGTGGGCCCGGCCACCCAGGCCCACCCGTAGCTACGCGACTGGTATTCATATCTGGATCTGATAAACAACTTAGAGGATAGCACCTTTTGTTTGAACCCACCCATTTTTCATGTGAGCAAAAGTATTGGAACAGATAGAATTAACATAGATTAAAGTGAAAAAGACTTAATATTTAGTTGCAAATCCTTTGCTTTCAATAACTGCATCAAGCCTGTGACCTATTGTCATCACCAAACTTTTGCATTCTTCTTTTGTGATGCTTTTCCAGGCTTTCACCGCAGCCTCTTTCAGTTTTGTGGGGTTACTCCCTTCAGTCTCTTCTTTAGCAGGTAAAAGGCATGCTCTACAGGGTTTAAGTGTGGAGATTGACTTGGCCAGTCTAAAACCTTCCACTTCTTGCCCTGATGAACTCCTTTGTTGTTTTGGCACTATGTTTTGGGTCATTATCTTGCTGCATGATGAAGGATCTCCCAATCAGTTTGGTTGCATCTTTCTGTAAATTGTCAGACAAAATATTTCTGTAGACTTCTGAGTTAATTTTGCTGCTGCCGTCATGTGTTACATCATTAATGAAGATTAATGAGCCTGTCCAAGAAGAAGCGATGAAAGCCCAAGCCATTACATTACCTCCACTGTGTTTCAGATGAGCTTGTATGTTTGGGATCATGAGCAGATCCTTTTTTCTCCATACGTTAGCCTTTCCATCACTTTGGTCCATAAAATCAGTCCATAAAACTTTGCCCCAGAATTTTTGAGGCTCGTCTCCTATTCTTCTTGCTAATGAGTGGTTTGCATCTTCTGGTGTAGCCTCTGTACTTTTGTTCATGAAGTCTTCTGCGAACAGTATATTGTGATACCTTCACTCCTGCCCTCTGGAGGTTGTTGCTGATGTCACTAACAGTTGTTTTAGGGTCTTTCTTTACAGCTGTCACAATGTTTCTGTCGTCAACTGCTCATGTTTTCCTTGATCTACCCGTTCAAGGTAGTACACCAGTGGTTTCTTCTTCCTCAGGAGATTCCAAATGGTTGTACTTGCTATTGCCAGTGTTTGTGCAATGGTTTGATTGATTTTTCATCTTCTCTCAGCTTCACAATTGCTCGTTTTTTACCCATAGACACCTCTCTGGTTTTCATGTTGGTTACACATCTAACTAACTATAAATGCAGTCTGCACGGATCTGAAACTGAGCGCAGACATTCAGTGCTATTTATTGTTTGAATAATCAATTAATAGGACACACCATGGCAACAAAACACACCTGTCAGTCACATGTTCCAATACTTTATGAAGTTCCTAAATGTAAGTTAGGGAGGAGCGAGCCCATCTAATATTTCAATCAACAGCCAGAGTATATAAGCAGCTGCTTACCTCTCTCCAGTCTCAGCTGTTCCAGCATCCCTCCACCTCCCCAATCTCCACCTTCTTCTTGGGTACCTTGCCCTTTGTAATCACCTTATATCAAGTCCCTGGGGGGTATATCAGAGCTCGAGCGGAAGCTGCTTCATCGAGCCCCTCATCAGCGGACAGCAAGCCAAATAAGTTTACTCTATTTCCTAATGATTATATGGGCAAACAAACTTGTTAATGGTAACATGAGCGATGAGTGGGTTCAAACAAAAGGTGCTATCCTCTAAGTTGTGTATCAGATCCAGATGAAAATACATGTAAATAAAAGCTGAAATGTTAATCACTCATCTCATATTCATCTTTTGATGTCAAACCCATATGTTTTCAGTCTACAGCAAAAATAAAGGAATTGGCCTTACTGTTCCAATACTTTTGGAGGGGAGAGTATATGTGTGTGTGACCCTGAACCACAAAAGCAGTCATAAGTAGCACAGGTATATTAGTAGCAATAGCCAACAATACATTGTATGGTATCCTATAAATCATTAGGATATTAACTAAAGATCATGTTCCATGAAGATATTTTGAATATTTCCTACCATAAATATATCAAAACTTAATTTTTGATTAGTAATATGCATTGCTAAGGACTTCATTTGGACAACTTTAAAGGTGATTTCCTCAATATTTAGATTTTTTTTGCACCCTCAGATTCCAGATTTTCAAATAGTTGTATCTCGGATAAATATTGTCCTATCATAACAAACCACACATCAATGGAATGTATTATTCAATTATTAATTCAGCCTTTACATTTTTTTTTGGTTTTGTGGTCCAGGGTCACACATATATGTTTTATGTTTATGTTTTATGTTATATGTGTATATACAGTATATATAGTTTTATTTTATTAGTAGTGAATAATATTATTAGTAATATTAATAATAAAATGAAATATTATTTTTTAAATAAAGTTGCAAGGAAAGTAACATCAAAATGAACCTCTGATTGCCATTTCAGTCTTGCAAACAAGGTCCTTTCTCATAAGCCCCTATCACACAGTAATACCAGTAAATTGCCGTAAAATTACTGGAATTACTTTACCAGTAAATACAAATATGTGCTGTTCACACAGGCAACAATGTTCTGTCTTTTTACCAGTAAAGCACCATTCACACACCAGTCTCAAAATACCGGTAAATTCTGTGACATAATTAACCAGAAATGACCTTTAAACGGCTGCGCCTCCCGGTGTTGTGTTTGTAAACATGGACGTGGTCAGTGTTTTTGTTGGTGTTTTCATTTTTGTGTTAAATATTCACATTTATGCAGCTGCTTTTGACTCAGAGATGTATTAGATGTACAGTATTTAGACATTTATTTGACTTCTGTAAACAGCTCGGAGTAAATGCGTCATCTGCGTCAGAATGTTATGATTGGCCCAGAGTAGACGTCTTACATCAGCGCACACAGGCTCATACCGGTAATCTCCTTCTGCATTCACACAATACTGGTAATTTACTGGTAATGTTACAACTTCTCATACCGGTAAACTGCCAGAACGAATTTACTGGTATTTTTGAAAAGGTCCTGTTCACATATGATCTCTTAACGGTAATTAACCGGTAATTTACTAGTCAAGACTGTATGTGTAAAAGGGGCTATAATTAAATAAAATTTCCACTGCAGGGTTGAGATACTAATCATAATTATATGCTGGTGTGCCAAAAGACTGAAAAAATGTAGCTTTGTTGGTAAAGCTTATCCTAAAGTAAAACTAAACTAAATCCTCAGATATTCAGATTTTTATGCATGCAATATTATTAAAAGTTGCACAAATGTCACATGCCACTTATTTAGTCGTGAGTCACGTCAGGTCTGTTACAAACCCTTCTGAGAGAACGTACGGTCGTAATGGCTTCTGAGCGCTCGTTCAATTGTGTGGAGCCAGATTTCACACCTGGCCCTCTTTACTCAACACAATAAATGACTTAAAGGGGAATAAGAATTGCCTTTTTAAGAGCAAACATAAAAACCGGGCGCTTGCAGCTGCTATAAATGAGCACTTTTGTCAGTTCTAGCTGTGGACTAGCTGCTAACTAACACGAGCAAATTTGAGGGTAATTGCTTTGGACTCGTAATGGTTGCGCAAGTGAATGAAAGGCTGTTGGCATTTTAACAGCATGCCAGGCCTACTCAGAAAATAATGAGCTTTGCATTGACAACAGTGGTCTAAGGAGAGAAGTCTGGCTGATTAATCAAACATGTTTTTTTTGGGACAGGAAAGTCTGGAGTACGGGAATACGGAAATCACACTGTTGAGGTTAAAGCCCTGTCTATTTGTGTTGTGAAAGCACCGCCCTGTTGATCTGTTGAGGGTTTTCCTTGTGCAAAGCTGCCCCAGGATTTGTTTTCATGACCCGGGAAATGTAGAACTGAACATTGCTGATGGATATTCCTACAATAGACGCAAACGGAAAACAGGATGTCAGGACATTTGAAAACAGCAGGATATTTGTGGTGTTTCTCGCTTACAGTTTTTCACTTGCTCTTTTTATTGTCTGTTGAAACACTGATGAGCGCCAAAGACGTATTTTACAATTCCCAAGTGAGGTATCATGAGCACATTTGCACATTTCCCCTCCGTTGCACCTAATTCTTTCTCTCTCTTGTTTTTCTCAATTCACTTTTCACAAATCTCAAACCTCAGATCTGACTTTACCTGCAACCAGCAAGTAATAAACATCAATACATTAATAAAAATAACGGTTCTTTATTGGCATCAGCGGTTTCATGAAGAATCTTTAACATCCATGGAATCTTTCCATTGCACAAAAGGTTCTTCATTGTGGAAAAAGGTTCTTTAGATTATTAAAATGTTCTACAAACCCAAAAAGGGAAAAGAAAGGGAACCCAAAATGGCATTGCTTCAAAAGTTCCTTTTTACGCTTTTATTTTTAGGAGTGTAGATCTAACAATACACATCCTCCACATACATATTGAAGGAGTAGTGTGGCTAGTTTAATCTCCAGAGCCATCCCTCACCTTTGTCTCCTTCTTTCATCCCAAGAACATCAATATAAGGCTTTACTTTGAAGCACGTTGCCATGCATCTGCCAGAAATGTGCCGTTAAACCGGTCCGTTATCCGTCTGCGTGTTTTGGTAGGTTCAGTTTCCCCAGAGCCGGCTCAAAACGCTTGCTGGTTAGTTTAAACATAATCCTGTGAGGAATGTTGTCATGCCTTGTTCTCCGGTACATTCTGGACATTACCCGCTCCATGCAGGGCCAATGCAAACAGCTTGGCAACTGTTGATTTTGATAACAACGGACGGCGAAATCTGATATTTGGAACAATTTGAACTCACTGTCCCAAAATTCATTCCAATGTCATGCAGTAATCTAATCCTCTGCTTCCCCTTATTTGGAAAGTTACAGAGTACATGGCTTTTTAACTCATCTGCTGTAAAAGTGTAGGACACAGCGGGCAATAACAAAATAAAGACATTTGGTGCATAGCACATATCAATACTCTGCAAGTATAATCGAATCAAAGAGATATGGCTCAGCGAAAGACAAAGGCAGTCTTCCACACCAAAGACTAATGCACTTTTAGTTATCTGATCTTGTTTTTCTTTCGAGTGCTTTATGGCTCGACAGCAGCAGCGGCCCATCAGAAGAGGCAAGGGACGCTGAGTCTCCCTTAAAATAATTGTTCTGAATAAATGCAATGACTAAAGTGATCAAATTAACTAGCTCAAAGCAATGGTGTCTAGAATTGAGCTCCCATGAGCACAGATGGCAGACTTCAAACCAGGCACTTCCAGGGGATCCTGCGCCAGATGAGCAGAACTCAGATAACTGGGAATAATAGTTTTTTCTTTTTTTACCAGATATTACAGACCTACTTGGGATTAAGTGGCAGCAGCTATTTGCACTAAGTGCAATATATTCTATTTACACTATGTTAAAATAGCAGGATTTTCTGCTATTTATACTACTTATTTTGCAAATAGTGGCAAATATCTGCACCTCAGTATTGTACATTATTAAACCGTATGCAATGATAACTTATTGAGTGTAAATTATAATTTTAACTCAAATTATTAAATGGATGCCACCTTAATTGGGACGCTAAAGCCCTCAGCTGCACCTACCCGATACTTTTTCAACTTTTCGATTATTTCCTTCATTTTTATTGAAAATGAATGGCTTTCCGATGTGATACGAGATTTGAAAATGGAGAAGAAAGAGGTCGGCAAAAGGCGGATTCGAACATGGATCGATCGAGTTAAAAAGACTACAGCATTCGATCCACTACGTCACTGGAGCTGTTGTTTTGACAGCTGTCTTTTGTAATCTTGAGTATCTCAATCACACATTGGTGGGCAGAGTTAGTGAAAATAGCCTCTGCCAACAAGGCGGGCTATTTGCACTTAGTGTAAACAGACACTCTGATTGATTTAACGGCAGTGCTGAGTAGATTACTTATAAATTGTAGTATGTTACAGATTACATATTACATTGCAGTCAGTAATGTAATTTAGATTACTCATTTTAGGTAATGACTACTTTCTGACTACTTTTGGATTACTCTTATTACTTATGAGCTAACTTGTTTATCCAACTTCTTTCTAACTTCCATTTGGATGCTGTCGTGTTCTAGTCTCCACAGAAATCCGTGTTAAAACAGGGTAAAAAGATTGACTGAATTCATTAAACTGAAACTTTTTCAATGTAACTAAATATAAAAATGTGCACAGGGTTAAGCTGTGCTGTTGTTGGCTGCCACCGCAACAGCAATAAACTTAAGAAATTCCTGTAAAGTAGCCTACTTGTTTATCACACCAGCAATCTGTCCGTGCCCGGCAGTATATGTGTGGCATTCTATGTTAAACACTGACAAAAGAAAACGAGCATGGCTTGCAATGCCTAGGTAAAATGCTGTGTGTGAAATAATAAAATAATGTGTTAAAATAATGTATGCTCTTATCATTTTGTGGACAAAATCCCTTGAATTTCACCCCAACCAGCTGTATGTAGGATACAATTAAATACTACAGTCGAGTTACTGCAAAATGTAAGTCATTGCAAAATTATAAAGTGATGGAACTATGGTGCTATGTGCTTTTTAAAACCATTTTCAAATGTTTAACGTTATATTATCAGCTAAGAAACAAAAATATTTTGACTAGAAACACGAGAGACCATGAAATGTAAAGCATTGTTCCAGTATAAGTTGAATGAGACGTCCACATTCAGGAAAAAGGTAGATAGATTTTTTATTAAAAATATATAAATCAAATATATTCTATTCTTTGTTACCAACATCAAGAATGAGCATTTTAAATGTACTATAATCTAATTACAAAGTACTGAATGTATTTTTGGAATCCAGATTACATGTAATCAGTTACTATACCCAGCACTGATATTTTCAGCATAAAAGATGTGATGCTAAACCTGCTACAATCTTTTATAGAGGGCATTGTCTACACAACAGTGTTCCTTCACAGACATCCATTTCTTGCTTAATTTTTTTTATTTTATTTTTTTTGGGTGGGGGGGTCAAGATACAAAAATCTGTTTATGAATTAACTTACTGATTCTGTAATCCTAGCAGTTCTCAAGCTCATGGGAGAAGATTGTGAGCAAATATAACTTAAATTCAGTCAGTTTCTCACACAAAGTTATCATATGACATCATAAAATAATAGTGCCATGGGAAGTATTATTAGTTTCACATTAGAAGTGAAATGGACTACGTTTATGAACCCTGTAAGGTTAAAGATTGAACCAGTATATTATGCAAATTCTCCTTTTTGTTCCACAGAAGAAAGAAAGTCATGCAGCTTTGGAACGACATGAGGGTGATTCAGTGATGACAGAATTTGGGTGAATATCACTGCAATAAATCTAACATAAGGAGTATACATTCTTGTCTATAAAACTTGAATGGTCTCATTGGACAGATCTCTGTATAAATAAAGTAAATGACTATTGTAATACAATATTATTGTGCTTTAGAAATCAACACTAAACGATGTATAATTGGAGGGGAATTCAGTAGTTCAACAGTAAGCACAGTTGAGAAAATGAATGGGTTTCATCTTAATCACCTCGAGGCTCTTGCTTGCGGGGAGGGGTGATAAGAGGCAGTTGGCAGGATGTTAAGAGTCTCAGAGTATCTTCATACCTTTGCGTCGAATTCGAGACACTTAGATGTCAAAGATGGAGGTGAGATCACAGCTAGTGGTTTCTGGGGCTAAATGCACATCATATCAAGTCTTCTGAGCTTTGGAGCTGCCAAAACACATGGTGCTGGAAAGTTTAGTAAACTTTCTATCATTATCATCACGTAAAACTGTGGCATCCATTTTTTGGCAACCCAAATGTTTTGAGCAGTGAGTGTCAGAACAATCCCCTTAAGTTATTAAAAACCCTTAGTTGAAATGTTGCGGGTATTAAAACTGAAGCTTTTCTTAACATATGGAGCTTGTTGCAACCAGCTGCTGGCCATTAATAGTCAGAAGCCAGATGAGCCCCCATCCGTCTTCAGAAGTCAAAAATATATTCAGCCCTTAGTTGTTAACCCATCCAGTCAAAGAAAGCAGGAACATCAATGCTGGGAGCTGATGCACTATTTCTTGAGATCAGCAGCCTTAACAAACTGTGTTTTTAACAAGCTTAAAGGGGTCATATGACGCAATTTGATGTTTTCCTTTGTCTTTGGAGTGTTAAGCTGTCCGTGCATACATAAGATCTGTAACGTCGCAAAGATTAAAGTCTCAAACCCAAAGAGATATTATTTCTAAAAGTTAAGACTCATCCACGCCTTCCTACATCACTGTGTGGGAAGATTTGCATAACACCGCCCAAATGTATACGCAAAGAAAGAAGGCGTAACTTTTATTCTCGCTGTGGTATTGTTCATGTCGTGGAGATGCTGTGTGTTCTAAATATGGTAAGGGGCCTAACATTTCCGTCACACGCTTGAGTTATTCGGCCAATCATAACGCACTGTATAGCTGGCCAATCAGAGCACACCGCGCTTTTCAGAACGATGAGGTTTGTAAAAATGTATGCATTTCAGAAAGGCGGAGCAGAGAGAAACGACAATAATGTACGGTATGTGGAAAATAATGTGTTTTTTGAACCTTAAACCGCGTTAAAGGGATAGTTCACTTTGAAATTAAAATGTGGTATCTATCAGCTTACCCCAAGGGCATCCAAGATGTAGGTGTCTTTTTTTCTTCAGTAGATCCAATTTTGATGTTTTTAGGTCAAACCGTTCATATAATGGCAGGTATATAGGACTGTCTCTAGAAGAGGTAAACATGCACAGAGAAATCCAAATTAAACAATTCCCCATCGTAACTACACATTGATGGCCTAAGACACGAAACGTGCTGTTTGTGTGAGAAAACGAACAGTATTTATATAGTTTTTTACCTCTTGTACACAACCATGTCCAAGTGATCTGAGTGCACACACATCCAGTGTATGACGTGTGTGTGCGCGCGCTCTGGCTCGTCGGCGTCAACGCTTGACGGAGGGCGTGTCTGAAGCGTGGTGCTGACGCAACTTTTCAAGCGCCAACGGAGGCATCAGCCAATCAGATCGCCTCATGCAAATACCCAATCCAGTTCATGAAACACCAGAGAAGTATGTGATTGGTTGTTGTAACTATGACAGTGCGTCAGCACCACGCTTCAGACACGCCCTCCGTCAAGCGTTGACGCCGACGAGCCAGAGCGCGCGCACACACACGTCACACACCGGATGTGTGCGGCACTCAGATCACTTGGACATGGTTGTGTACAAGAGGTAAAAAACGATATAAATACTGTTCGTTTTCTCACACAAACCGCTCGTTTCGTGTCTTAGGCCTTCAATGTGTAGTTACGATGGGGAATTGTTTAATTTGGATTTCTCTGTGCATGTTCTTTTTCCCTCTTATAGAGACGGACACCTATACCTGCCATTATATGACTGACAGACTAGAACGGTTTGACCTAAAAACATCAAAATTTGATCTACTGAAGAAAAAAAGACACCTACATCTTGGATGCCCTTGGGGTAAGCTGATAGATACCAAATTTTAATTTCAAAGTGAACTATCCCTTTAACACATAGCATTACACCAAATACACCAAATAATGTTATTTTTAGCAATGTCATATGACCCCTTTAAATTGTACATGATTTATTACCTCAGTTAAGTCCACTCTAAAGATATGAGTCCAATGCAATATTTCAAAAATAGCATTTTGTCAGATATGTATCTGCAATATTGTAACAGTGGTAGCTATAATTGGCTACAGAAGTAGTAATGTGATTTTGGTTTGTGAGTTCAGCTCCTACTGGTACAAATGTTTAAAAACAGGGCTAAATTTTAATACCGTGCACTCAGGATTAGTTTCCAATCTTTATAGTTTCTTTACATTATGCTAATATCTGTTACATATACCAGTGTTTACTGAGTCTGGGCTCCCTCTGCATATTTAAATAAGGCTTGTAGAATTTTATAAGGTTTTGTAGTGTAAGTGATGCATATTTGCCTGCTTTCATCTGTCTTTGTTTACTGGAAAGTGCTTTTAAATGGGACTGCGTGTTCCAAATTCTGCTGAATTTTTTGGCCTCCTATCATGAACATAACTTGGATTTCTAAACATCCTGCCGTATTAATGTCCTCTCTTCTGCTGTGGTGATGATGATGATGATGATGAGTGCAAAAAATTGTGCTTGGAAAAACATGAGACAAAGCCACATCTCTCCTAGCACCTGGGTGGATGAACCTAGGCCACGCACCAGACATCCCTGCTTGTTCAGAAGGATCAAAGGAAGTCAGCACAGGCACGCTAGATATTCAAGTCCCTTCACAGATGTTGATGTTGACTCTGGAAGCCCGTGCAAAGACCTGGCTTTCCTGGAATTTGGGAAACAGCTCTAGCACTAGGGCCATGTGGGATCTCAAAAAAAAGAATATGTTAGATTGAGTAAGCAAGGGAGCAGGAACGAGAGAGAGAGAGAGAGGGAGGGGGAGATGAGAATTTTTTTTATTTTTTCACAGACCATTGTAAGCAGTCAGAGAGGCAAATAGTGAAGTGCAGAGGAGAGCAACAGGCAGTCGTCTCCAGAGAGAGCCTGAGAGCAATGCTCAGTCCACTGACAACAACTCAACATCCGGACAGTAAGGAAGAGGGAGGTTTTTCATACTGCAGCCTGCCCTGGGGCCTCAGAAATCATCTGCCTTCTTCACAGCAATGCCTGCACCACATACTGAACTAAGGACAAAGTTTCTTCACTTCATGTAGTCTGATTTTCACATGGACACTGTAAGTCCTCTATGCATTTCCACCTTTAACCTGCTGGATCAAGGGATACAATTTGAAGTTTGACTGTCCACTCTTTTCTGAAGTTGTTTTCCATGCAAGTCTTGTCAATATGCTGCCTGTGGTTTTTGTGACATGGTGGGTCTGGGTGTTGCTTGGAAGAGTAGGAGGACAGTCCCAATCTCAGCATCAATCTCAGACTGATGACTCCAACCCATGGAGACAGATGATTCAATGGGAGAACAATGGACGTGTGTTCAGTCTTCTCAACAGTGGGGCTGAATACGTCCCGGCTCGGGCTCAGGAGCGTAGCAGGAACCCCCGAGTGCTTTTAGCGGACGCTTCCAACCGTCGATCACAGGGTGGGAATGTACGGAGGCAAGCACCCTCCAGAGGAAGCTCTGAGACTGTGAGAGGCCAAGCCAGACATCCGTTTGGGTTTGGCCAGGTACCGGACAACTGGCGTCAAGGTGCAGCTGGAACAGGTGAAACGAGTCGCTTCCAATCATCTACCGGCTCTCGCTTTAGACAATCCTCCGGCTCATCCTCCTCCTCATCCTCATCCTCTTCTTCTTATCAACAGTATCCTTTCCCTCAACAGCCTCCTTATTCTGCTCCTCATGACTCGGTTTTGGACAGGTCAAACGAACCTCCCTTCCGTGGAACGGGGTACTCCACTGGTGGTGGCTATGCCGGAGGAGGATATGGAGGAGGTGGGTACTCCACTGGAAGTTTTGGAGGAGGTAGCTATAATGGAGGGGGTCCTGCAACCGACGACAGGTCTCGATATCCCTCTTACGGTCAACCATACCAAGCTGTTCCTGCCCAGCCTGCGCAGCCACCGGTCGCTGATGGATTGGACCACAGGTACATGCACAGTCTGTACAACGAGGACTCTCGAGATGCTGCATTACCTGTTTCTAGCAACACAGGCTCATCGTTCCAGCCTGCAGTGCAAAGCCCCCAGTTTGAACAGTTTCCCCCCTTTGGAAGGCCCCAACCACAGCCTCCGTTTGTACAACCACCTCCACGCAACCCTCTCATCTCTAACAACGCAGAGAGCCCCAATGTAAATGCAGGGAGTGTTTATCGTCCTCAGCAAAGAGGTATGATGCATATCCATGTCGTATACACTTGTGAAATAATCTCGTTGTACATCCCACACTAATGTTACTCAGTAGTTTGCTTATTAGGTCATAGACCAGCAGTCCAGAAAGTGTGTTTTGCAGATATTGCAGTGAATGCTACTGAGTTTCCTCATGATTCATGTGTCGAGCAAGGCTGCATGCTGCTATGCTAAGTAAAGTTAATCACAGAGGAACTACAGTAGGTACTTAAGCTCTTCCACGGCTGGAGATTTGTGGAAATGGATGCACGTGTGGAGCTCGTTTCAGATCCTCGCTCTCTCTCAAGAAAAGGAAGTGAGAAAAACAGAGAGACGTCTAAAAAATGTTGTTCTTCTGCCATCTCTTTGTGTTTCCCGGCAGCCCTTTGGATGTAGCAAACATATAACCCAAGGGACTCAAATTGCACAAAATTGTAAAGCTGTTTGCTTACGCAGCTGGTAATGGGCATTGCTTTTGAGATTTTTTTCTGTTTGTTTCCTCATAAGCAGTCAGTGAAAATGACTCTCTCCTAATGTCTGAGCATCTTTCATTCCCATCCCCCCATTGCCATTGTGTTTCAATTTACAATCAAAGAAGTTCCAAGTCCATCTTCATCTCAGAGGCAGGGTTATTGGAACCAGGTGTTGTGGGATGTGTGCGTGGGTGTAAGAGTATGTGGTAGTTGGTGTGTGCGCTTAGTGCCTATGGATACTCGTTCCGCACAAAGAGTGCTCATTGTTTGAAGATTTGGTTCTGGTTTTGGTGATGACTGCATTGCGAGGGCTAAGGGTGAATGTTCCCAGTATTTGCTTTGGAGGGCGGGGTAAGGGGCTCAAGTGGCTTGGTTGTTGCAGGGTGGGTGGTGAACATGAGCGGTGTGTGTGGAGGATCGTGGGGTGTTACTACATAAGGAGTGGGAGATGGAAAGTACCCAGCACACATGGGGTCCATTGCCTCAGGAAACAGAAAATATTTTGCTAACCCCTAAATAAAAGTGTGTGTGTGTGTGTGTGTGTGTGTGTGTTGCATATATGTGAATGTGTGTGAGGAGGCGGGTGTGCGTAAGGCCTTTGGGACTGAGTTTCTGGCCACTGCCAAGGCTCATTTTGTAATGTGAAATGGTCTTTGTCTCTTGCTTGAGTCACTTCACGCACGACTAATCACCCTAGTTTACAAAATCTGGTCATAAGGGAAATGGGTGTAAACTCAATCCACTGGAAGGAAAACATGTGGAAAAAATTTACATTACTCATTACCCAATGATGCAATCACAAACAAATAAGTTGAAATCAGAGCTCCAGCCTGCGGGAACATATATTATCTATGAATCTGAATCTTAGAAATTGAAATAACATTAGATGAGACACATTTACTTGACTTGACTCATAGCATTAAACCTCTTTAAGATAGATGTTGAGATCTGGCTTCTATCTGACCAGTGGACATTAATTTATTTTACTTACATCTTCTTAAAAAAACAGTATGCTGTCATCATGTTTTTTCTAAATTCTTGTGGACTTTATGTGGAATTTAAGTCAACTTCAACACATCCTAAAGTTTATCTTAATCTACAGCTGTTTATAATGAATATTGGTGTAGTGCAGGCATCCAGAGAACATAATTTTGTGGAGAAAAGTGCAGACTGTGTGAAGAAACTTTTGCTGGATAACCACAGTCTTTCACACTCTCTTTACACTGTTTACAAAAGCTGACCAAGGAAGTTTCCTGAGGCCTTTCCTGAAGTCTGTTTCAGACCGAGCTGGCAAATCAGTTGTGTGCACAGAGGTGGAGATGGCAAAGCATTCACTGGAGTAGAGGGGCGGCACAAACGAGTCTAAAATAAGGAGACTGACCAAGGGCATTATGTTTTATAGAGTGAAAGTTGCTCCCAACTCTAAACATGCCTCCAGCAGAAGTGAGATTAGATCTGCACTCCACATTGTTGCTTTGAAAAAACCTCCCTGCTGGAAACAGCTGAATTTTCATGCTACTCCAAGCTGGTTTATGTTTGATATTGCTGGTCTGGCTGTCGGCAAAAAATGCTGCTGGATGACCATCAAAGTCTTGCTGGTTAAGGTAATTAAGAGGCCTAGTGGGACTCCAGTATCATACGCTGGAGTCCATCGCTGCTGATCTTCTCAACAGGGTTATTTTCTCTGAAATCCATGACATGCAAAGCAGGAAAGCAGATATGCTGTCGCCTTCCCTTTGAAGAAATGTTAATGTCCACCTACGGACTCTTAGACTTCACTGTTATTATATTCATAAGATTATTTAGACATAATGTGAGCTTGTATTTTAAGTGTAAATAAAGGTGATAATAGTTTCTGTACTGGCCCTGTACAGAGTTGTATGAACATTAGCTGTTACCGCTAGCTCTGTTTTTCTTTTTTCTTTCTTTTTCTGTTTTTTTAACAGACTTGGTCACAGGCCCGGTTTTGATCCAGCAGGGAAGTGATCTCATTTTCGTTTTGCTGTCACCTCTCCCTCATCTTTTGTACACTCTCTCTCTCTCGCTCTCTCTCTCTCTCTCTCTCTACGTGCAACACTTTGTTCTTATTTTCTTATTTTTACGTGACCTTGAAACCAGATGAGAAACAATGTTTAATGCATTATACTGTGAGGCTTCAGCATTACCTCCTCAAAACCCTCTTCATCTCTTGTGTATTTTGTCAAAGGCATGCTTATTTGGATACAGCCATTTTTCAAATACTTTACTTTTTATTGTTTTTTTTTTTTTTTACATTTAATAGTATGTAACATCAGAACAGCTCAGAACATTAAAGAAGCACATTTGTCCCCAGGACAGTGTGTTATGAGACCTGACAATGTTATCCTAAAAAAATAATAATAAAAAAAAACAGTCTGGGTATTTTATGGTCAAAGTTGATCTCCAAAGATGGTCCGTTTGCTGCTTTGGTGCACTTTTCTTGGTCTGTTTGCTTGTTTTAAAGGGATTTGGACATTTGGTGGTCAGATTTGTCTGTTTGGTGGTTTTAGAGTAGTTTTGGACATGTTCGACATGATCAGACTGGTTGGTTTGGTGGTTTTGAACACTTTGCAGGTGGTCAGACTTGTCAGTTTGATGGTTTTAGGGTGGTTTTCAGATGGACAGGCATTTGGACACACTTAATTTTGGACATGTTCATCATGGTCAGACTGTCACTGGTCAGTCTGGTGGTTTTAAAGTGGTTTTGGATACTTTTCAGGTGGCCAGGAATTTGGACACACTTTAGGTTGTCAGACTTGTCAGTTTGGTGGTTTTAGAGTTTTGGACTCATTTCAGTTCATCAGAGCAGTTGGTTTGGTGGTTTTGGACATTTTTAGGTGGTCAGAGCAGTCAGTTTGGTGATTTTAGAGATTTGCACACGTTTTGGGTGGTCAGACCAGTCAGTTTGGAGCTTTTAGAGTTTTAGACACTTTTTTTGGTGGACAGACTAGTCAGCTTGGTGGTTTTTAGAGTAGTTTGGGGAGTTTTTCAGGTTTCCAGGCTGGTCTGTTTGGTGGTTCTAGGGTAGTTTTAGATTATTTTTATGTGACCAGGTGGTGGTTTTAAAGTTATTTAGACACATATCATGTAGGTTCAGGGGTTTTTGGGTGCATTTTATTCTACAAACCAGCTGAAAATCAGCTTGACGAGGGCTGAATACCAGCCTAGACCAGCTATGACCTACTAAGACCAGTTAAGAAGTTTTCTTTTCCCCCTTCAGTGTAATTTCAGGAAATGAGCTTCAGCAGCTGGTGCTACACTGTAACCCCAATGATGTCTCCTGTTTTTAGGTTTGCCTGACCTGGTTCCTGACCCGAATTATGTCCAAGCCTCCACATATATTCAAAGAGCCCATATGTACTCCTTACGCTGTGCTGCAGAGGAGAAGTGTTTGGCCAGGTGAGAATCCTCAATTCTTCTATTTATGAAATGGCAAAACAAAGCTGGCCATGCAGTATTTACACAATAACCCTCCCACACTCGTTTACAACTGTTTACACCACACCATACAATAATACTTCAAACAACTGACGAGGAGAGTGTCTGATGCAGAAGTATGGGTGGTGTCACATCATATAAATTCCAGCCTGCTGTTATGAGATCATCTCATATATACAACATGTTTCATTACTCAGTGCTGCAGTCCTTCATTAAGGTTTTATTTTCTCCTCAGCTCTGCCTATAGTGCTGACACCACAGACTACAGTCTCAGGGTTCTTCTGCGCTTCCCTCAGAGAGTGAAGAATCAAGGGACGGCTGATTTCATGCCCAACCGACCTCGTCACACCTGGGAGTGGCACAGCTGTCATCAGTGAGTCTCTCTTTACATCAGTATATGTGGAGACCGCATGGGCACAGAATACGCAGGGGACGTGGTGGACATTTAATAAAATGTAAATCAGTCTCTGCACTTTTTCCAGGCAGGTGTGTTCACGTACATGTTTTCTAGGGCCAGTGTAAATAAATCTACATTTGAAGTCAAAGAGACAGGATAGTCAATGCATGACCTGACATTTTATTCACCAAAATGAGGTGATGTGAACATTATAGAGCACTAAATACTTTTTTTGGGGGGGAATAATACATTTTTTACTCATAAAAAAATAAAACATCCTTTTCTTTGAGTTGTAATTCAATATTCATACTTTGTTTAACAAAAATAAAAAAAAGCACCAAAATAATTTTTCATAAAATAAATGGACAATACGTGGACAAAACGGACAAAACGTCTGGAGATCTTAAAGGTCTCTTTCCAGTTGACATCTTGAAATTGTGATCTCCAAAGACCAATGGCTAAATGAACACTGCAAATTTGGCAAATCATTCTAAGATAATTATTATTACATTGTTTCTTTTATATTTATACCTTCTAATTTAAGACTAAAATCTAAATTTGGTTTTTCGTCTATATCATTTCCTAATAATTGCCTAAGCTCTGAGGGAATGGCATTAATTACCATCATATACTCCTTGACAGGTAAGCACAAGGAAATCCCTAATAAGGACAAAGACACTCAGTGATCGCTGTAGCTAAGCTTTATAAAAAGCAGAAACGATTTGACTGATGAAACGTGTAGACAATAAACACACGATTGTGACAATATGTGGTTTATATGTGTCTTTCAAGTCATCTCCAGGTAATAAAAAAATAAATATATGAATAATGTTGTGCTAATTCACATATAATTTGAAACTATAAAATATACGTATTTTCTGCCTTATTATGTGATACAAATGAGGGGGGGGGGGTGTTTGTAGTATATAAACCAATAATAAAATTCTCATTAGGAAAATATAGGGAAATAAATTGTAGAATATAAATTATTAGATATTGTAATTTATAGTCTTTGTTATTGTCCAGCAGTGTATTTGATTTCTTAGTCAATCAAAAGTAAGAGATAAGAAGAAAATAATAATAATAATAATAAAACCTGTTAAATAAAAAAAAGGTATTACATTTGTCATTTCTGTCCCCCTCACCATGCAATTCCTGCCTTAATTAAAAGTCCCAGAATTATGGATTATAATAGTGCCCGATTGTGCAAGTATTCAGTTGGTTTATATTCCTTGCCTTGTATCAGAATCTAAATTAATGTTGGCATCTATGTATGTATTTGGTTTCACTTGGTGAAGGGCTGTTATCCTCCGAGGGGATTTCCATGTACAATCATCTGGGCCTCGTGACAAGAGAAAATGAATGTCTGTCAGTACTTGTCAGGTCTGTGTTTATTCGCCTGTAGCTGTTCATTACATCACGTCTGCGTCGAGAGAATTTGTGAGAATTGTTCTTTTGCATCGTGTTGAACATCATCGATGATGGCTGTCACTCATGTCGGCTCATATTGTCATCTGTCATTGAAAATGAGTGATTTAGGATCTCACTGTAGCTGCAAATATCTGCCAGTGTTAATGTTCCTAATAATGAGAGTGTTCTAGTCAAAGCTCGGGTCCCCAAACTTGACATGATCCACCTCAGAAATAAATGAAAATGAATGATTAATTAAATATTAGGGCTGTCAATTAAACATGTTAATTTAGTCTAATTAATTAAAAAAATCTTACTGAGTATACATAGAGAGAGAGAGAGAGAGAGAGAGAGAGAGAGAGAGAGAGAGACACTATATATATACTTCTATATAGTTTGGGATCTATTATATATATATATATATATATATATATGTTTTTGAAAGAAATCTGCTCACCAAGGCTGCATTTTTTTATCAAAATTACTGTAAAAACAGTGAAATATTATTGCATTGTAAAATAGCTGTTTTCTATGTGAATATTTATTAAAATGTAATTTATTTCTGTGATCAAAGCTGTATTTTCAGCATCATTACTCCAGTCTTCAGTGTCACATGATCTTCAGAAATCATAATAATATGCTGCTCAAGAATCATTTCTGATTATTATCAATGTTGAAAACAGTCGTGCTGCACAATATTTTTGTGGAAACTGTGATACATTTTATTTTTCAGGATTCACAGATGAATAGAAAGTTCAAAAGAACAGCATTTATTTGAAATATAAATATTTTGTTACATTATAAATGTCTTTACTTTTGGTCCATTACATGCTTTATATTTAATATTTATATTCAAATTCTCTACATACTGTATATATTTTTTATATATATATATATTGATGCATGTCATTAACTGAGATGAAATTTAATTAATTCTAAAATAATTTTAATTTGTATATCATGTAATTGATTTAATTGCAATTTTTAATTGAAAGTCCTATTACAAATCAATTGGAAGTGAATAATAGTACAGTTTAATGCTGCAATAAATCAATCAATCAATAATGTAGATGAAAGTTTAGTTGGTCTGTAGGTTTGAGTGATGCAGTGGAAGGCTGAGATGCATTTAGTTGTATTTTGTTTTATTAAACCTGACTCCCACTAGCACCAACATTCATCCCTGCTTCACTTTTTATCTCAAAATGAATGCAAGCGCTGACTGTAGTTCAGTCGAGGTGTAGACGAGTGTCAGTTTCTACGGCTGGTGAGCATTTGCTCATAAACAGATTATTAATGTAACCTGAAAATGTCAGTACATGAAGTATTTAGCACTTTAACTCATTTCTAATGCAATTAGACAGCTGAGCGGTGTGATGACGATGGTGCATGTGAACAAGCACCTGACTCTCTTTGAAGAAGAAGAACTGCAGGGAGATGTTTGTCAGTGAGCAGAAGCTAATCTATAATTGCTCGCACATCTCCGCTTCAACATGTTTGATATTTTTGTAGAGATTGAATGTGTCCTTGGCGTCTCATTACTAATAGCTGAAATGAAAACTGCGGTAGCCGGTGAAACTGCTTTCCAGTGCTTTGACTGCTTTGATTTCTCTCTGCATGCACAAAGACAACAGCAAGGTGAAGTGCAGACATACACTAAACAGATTTCTTTGAGTCTCAGGGTGTGACTGACTGTGACCCTTCATCTCTGATGTAAGAGCTCAGGATTTCTGATGGAGGTAGAGAGCCTTGGTTCCTAGAGGCTTTGATGACAGACAAGAAGAAAACATATATTTATATATGTAACCTGAACCCAGCTTGTGACCCCCCCCCCCAATCTGCTAAAGACTGTCAGTCAAAAAGGCTGATCAGTTCTGACAAATATTGTAAATATGAATCATTTCCAACAACATTTTAATCACAATTATTAATTTTAAATAAAACAAATATTTTTAATATAAAATATTTGACATTAAATATTTTCTATCTATCTATCTATCATTTAAAATGTTTTATTTATTTATTGCTGTTTTCAGTATTTTAGCTATTTGCAAAGTATAAGTAAAATTAAAACTATAATAAGAATTATTATTTGATATGTAATGTAATGGACACCTGTAACTCATGGACATCAGCAGAGACTGGGTTTCTTCTTTGACTGCATCTGACTTCAGTTGTTGTTTGTTTGTGGCTCTTTCTGTCTTTAGTTCAGTCTTCAGCGAGTGAAATGCTGCTCAATCGGTTTGAGATCAGGAGATTGCAGAATAATCCACTTTTTTACTTTCAAAATCTCCTGGGTTGCTTTTGCTGTATGTTTTGGATCATCGTCTATTTTTACTATGAAGCGCCGTCCAATCAGCTTTGCTGCATTTGACTGAATCTGGGCAGAGAGTATATCACTATACACTTCAGAATTGATCCGGCTGCTTCTGTCTTCTGTCTCATCATCACTAAACAGCAGTAACCCAGAGCCACTGAAGCCATGCAGCTCATGATCACACTGATCCATGTTTCACAGATGATGTTGTGTGCTTCGGATCATGAGCTGTTCAAGCCTTCTCCAGACTGTTTTCTTCCCGTCATTCTGGTGCAGGTTGATATTAATTTCAGCGTCCAATGAATGCTTTTCCAGAAGATCTCTGACTTTTTAGATGTTTTTTGTCAAAGTCTAATCTGGTCTTGTTTGCAGCTTGTGGTGAAGCCTCTGTATTTGCTCTGGTGAAGTCTTCTCTTGATTGTAAACACATCTGTCTCCTGGAAAGTGTTCTTCTCTTGGATGGATGTTGTGAAATGTTTTTTCTTCACCATGGAGAGGATTCTCCGATTATCCATCACTGTTGTCCTCCGTGGACGTCCAGATCTATGTTTCTGAGCTCACCAGTGTGTTCTTGTTTTCTCAGAATGGACCAAACTGTTGATTTGGCTCCTAATGTTCCTGCTCTCTCTCTCTCTGATGGATCTGTTTTGTTCTTGAAGCCTAACAATCATCTGTTTCTCTTGTATGGAGAGATCCTTTGACCGCATGATGTGATTCACAGCAACAGCTTCCAAATACAAATGACACACTAAGCAAATGACAACTACAATCAACTTACCTGCTTAATTGATGTAGAAATAACGAAGGAATAGCCCACATCTATCTATGAAACAGCCTTTGAGTCAACTGTCCAATTGCTTATGGTCCCTTGAAAAAGGAGGGAGGTACATATTAAAGAGCTGTAATTCCTTAACCTTTCGTCCAAATGTGATGAGAATAGCCTCAAATTAAAGCTCAGAGTCTGCACTTTAAGCCCATATTATATAACTGTAACTTCAATATGTTTTGGTCAGCAGCTAAAATAATAAAAATTGTGCCTGTCCAAATAAATATGGACCTGACTCTGTGTGTGTGTATATATATATATACACATACACATACATACATATATATATATATATATATATATACACATAGTGTATAGTGTGTGTGTGTGTGTGTGTGTGTGTGTGTGTGTGTGTGTGTGTGTGTGTGTGTGTGTGTGTGTGTGTCACTTATTTACCTCTTTATTTATGTATTTATCAAGATAGTAACTAACAACTTCAGTAAACTGCTGTAAAAACAGACAATTTTGATGCAGTGGAAGTAGTTAACTAGTTGTTAGTTAACTGTGGTAGCAGTGATATTTCTTTATTTCTTTATTTTTAGTGAGATGACAGCAGGCGGTTTCTTCTCAGTTTGTGATTGTTTAAATACTGCTCTGTATAACTCATATTTATTTGGATTCTACTGTATAAGTCAGTTGCACATGTAGAAGAGAGTTGCCTTAAGTGATTAGCTGGCCCAATTTTGTTGTGGTTAGCATTGGTGTGTGTGTGTGTGTGTGTGTGTGTGTGTGCGTGCGATTTATCATTCAAATGTGGTTTGCTCAGGTATTTGGCAACCGGTCCCTGAAATGTCTGTCATCCCCTCATCAAATAAGATTTAATATGCTTGGCATATTATGGGAAATATAGTATCCCTGTGGAAACTCTGAACTCTGTCAGAGGAAAGTACCTGTTTTCCCTGCCGCAGTCCTTCAGGTATCACCACAGCTTTCCAAGAAACACTTTTGCCAAAAGACCAAACAGATGGTAAGAAACAGCGGCGTGACACGTAGAGTCGCTCCTGCAGGAATATTCATGCTTTTCAAAGACTTGACCAGAAACAAAGAGCATTGCTTTAAATTATGATTTCAATGTTTATTGATCATTATTTATTTATTGATTGATGGCTGTTAACCTTTTGTCTATACTATTGATACAGTGAGTTTTTTACATTGAGATTTTAACATTCATAGATTATTTTACAGTAGGTTCTTCAATGTAACCAACTGTAATGCTATGGATGCTGTAGGCGGCGGATCGTTTATAGTCTTTTCTCACAGCAGCTGGAATAATTAAATGATCATTTTGATGGCGGATTGTAATCCAAAAAGGTTTGTGTTTATGAAACACATGTGACTGAAATTAGATTATATTCCAGTTTTAAATATGCATCTGATTACAGATAGCCTGGGATTACACAAGATTTATATTTTAAAGAGAACCAGTTCTAAGGATGAATAATTTGCTTTTTGGGTTAAAATAATTTATTCATATGAAATTCAAATGGTATGACAATTAGAGATTAGACTGTACAGAAATTGAAATCTACATGTAGTCTAACGCTAATACACACTATATACATGCAATGCTTAACATTAACAATTTGAGAACAAAGTATAACAGTAATGATACTTTGCACAGTTTGATGTGATATGAGCTAATTAAAAGTGATTTGATTTGATTTAACCGATCGTTAGATTTAATCACCATTGGTAATGCTATTTTTGTAATGTTTTTTTCCTCAGTTGGTCAGAACAAAAGTGGCAGACTTGTTACTTACTCGATCAGATGATATCACTTACTGATTCAGACAATATCCGGTGAAAATTCACACTTTTACCTCCAAACATTAGATTCATCCGCGCTAGAGCCGTGCCGACGCACAACCCACGCAAGGAAGATAATTCTGCAAATAGCTGCAATTACAGGTTTCAAACAGAGATGGCGACAAAGAGGCAAAACTTACGGACTGCTGCTTTTATAATAATAATAATAAAATAACACTAGGTGGTATTGCCATGGTCCTTTTTTCATGTCAGTGCCGTCTCTTCTCTCTCTCCGATCAGACATTACCACAGTATGGATGAGTTCAGTCACTACGATCTGTTAGAGGTCAGCAGCGGCCGGAAGGTGGCGGAGGGACACAAGGCCAGCTTCTGTCTGGAGGACACCACCTGTGACTTCGGCCATCTCAAACGATACGCCTGTACTTCACACACCCAGGTATACTTCTGAGACACATTCTCTTGATTTGTATTCACTGTAAAAAAATCCAACTTTCAATGTAAATAAGTAGCCTGAACAAATAATTTTTAGTAGAAGTCAGTAAAATTTTTGTGTGAACTGAACAAAAATACTCGAAACATGTCGCTAGCAAAATATGTTTTGTTTACCTTACTTAGATACTCAAGTATTTGTTCACAACATATCCAAATGTTCTCCCAACTTTTCAAATTGAGTCATCTGAACAAACAATTTTACATTGAACAATATTGCACAAGTTCCCAGCATGCATTGCAGCTTGAACATTTTTTTTGTTAATTATTATTTTTTGTTATCAACATTTTTTTTTTTTTTTCACACACAATGTTAATTATTATTAAAATATTATCATTGTTTTAAATTTTACTGGCTTGATTTATGCTGCTGCTGCTATTGTCACTGTCAGTTAGCTGTCATGTGGATCATAGTTCATATTTTTACTGATTTTAAATTTGATGATCCACTATGATTGAGAATTGTGTGCTGAGGTATATGTGCATCTCATTGCAACTTGTTTAATACATTTGTCTAATAGCAAAAATGTTTGCCTTTAGTTTTAAGAGACAAATACTACCCATATTATGTTGAAGGCTTTGAAAATAATCATAAATCCAAAAGAATGCTAAAAAATCTTTGGTTGCTCTGACAGATCTTTTAACACTCAGTAGACGGACTTTTATTCATTAGATGAACTAACGTTTTTAAGTTGTTGGTTGCTAGTTGAGTTAACTTAAAAAGTTGATTGTGATAGGCTGCCTTATTTTTTTGAGTTAGGTCATTTTTTTTTTTTTACAGTGAATAAAATTATTAGTATACCATAGTTTTTTTTGTTGATTATACTAAATTTGTTTTAATATTCCAGGGTCTCAGTCCAGGTTGCTTTGACACATACAATGCAGATATTGATTGCCAATGGATTGACATCACTGATGTTCAGCCAGGAAACTATATACTCAAGGTAACGTTCTCAAAGACGACCAAAACATTTACACTCTGTCTTCTATTTCACACCGAATGCGTTTTTATATAACCTTCAAAGAGAGTCTTCTCAGAGAATATCTCGTATCTAACACATCAACAGAATACAATACGTCTCGCTAAAGGTTTGGCACGAGGAGACGTTTGATGTCACGCATGTCATCGAACTCATCTGTTTGTTATCGATGATGCTGGTGCAATGAGTTCAGTATGTGTACGGTACAGCCTGTGCTCATAAATAAGACAGATACAGACATGCCTCTTCAGGCAGATCCCAGCCGCTCACTTTCTGACCTTCAGCAAAACAACAACACAACAGATGAAGTACACCGCTGTTAAAAGAGGTCACCATTACCTTCTACTCTGAGGCTACGTTTTAATATGCTTTCATAGCAATGGATGATTGAACGCCAAGCACTCTCTGCAGAAATTTGAAGAATTGCCAAAAATGTCTCCTAGTCAATGATAGAGACTGATAGAAGAAATGAGCTACTAAATGAGCTTACTTTTTCCACAGATGACAGGTTTCTGCATATATTTTTGTTGAGGAAAAGATTTCAAAGTCAACTTTTCATTGTTTTATGTTAAATTTATCCACTTTCACCCATTAATACTGTCTGCCAGAGCCTAAAACTACAATTGTTCTACATATGCCAATGGCCATAAAACTGTATGTGCATTATTTCATTATAAAACATTATAGAAAAAATCAATACAGAACAAATTTGGAAATGCATCAAACTGCACTTTTTTTTTCTTTTATGTATTTATTTATTTTAAAAAACAAACCAATAAAGAAATATTACTAAATTACTATTGTATAATAATAATAATAATTATATTATTATTATATAACAACAGTACAATTAAAATACTAACATTTATGGTTATTTTTTTCTTTGCTTTTAAATGTTAAACCATGGAGCATGTATTTTGGTGGAAAGCCACTGGGACAGATTTTGTTGACAACAGATTTCTAAACCATTTTCATTACAACATGGGAGGATGTTTGGCACATGTTGTATTTCAAATGGAGTTTATATAATTACAACATAGTCTTTGTGGTTTGATAATCGACATAAACCATATCATGTTCGCAGGCCTAGTTAAAATTAATAATAAAAAAAGGTAACCAGCCAGCTGGTGAGTAGCACTACTTTGTAAACTCACCAACTCTGAATTTTGCTCGCATTTGGCAAGTGTTAATTTTAGGCCCTGCATGTCCAAAATATGTAATAATGTGAGCGCATTTATATTTTATGGGGTGCACTTACTTTTTCACGGCACTGAAAGTCTAAAATCTGTTTAAATTCCAGCTTCAGGTTAACCCAAAGTACTTGGTGCATGAGTCGGACTACACCAACAATGTAGTCAGGTGCAATATCCACTACACAGGGCGCTTTGTCAAGACAACAAACTGCAAAATCTCCCAGTAAGTACAAATTGCTTTTTGAGTGTGTTAATGGATCAGTAGCTCCATAATGTGTGGCATATATTCATCTGCATGCTTTAAAATGAAGTTTCCAAAAGGAGTTTCAATGATCAGCTCATAAAAGGACCATGTTTTTCTTAGTGCTTTAATAATCTAAAGCACCTATTAATCAATGGAAATGGATGGGAAATGTTCTTCATGGAACCATTAATGCCAATAAAGAGCCTTTAATTTTCCACATCTATGAAACTCAACAGAGCAAATGACTGTTTCTTCTGCTCCTATAGGTCATGATCTGTCAGATCCGGATGAATCTCCATGGAAGCGCTGTTCCATTGCAATGTGAATGGAATTCCTGGTTCGGTTGTGATTGTTTATTGCATTTGTCTCGGTTCCCGTTTTTGTGCCGTTCTTGTGAAGCTGGGAGGAGCACACATAATGTCACGCAAAACCAAACACACAGTGAAGAATCCCATACTTCACAGCACACCGCAGACCAACGTCTATTTTCCTTCCAGCCACCCCATTAACCCTGTTTTTTCATAAAAACACACACTCGCTGCCCCCAATTAAGTCTAATTCCTTCACCATTATTAAGTGGCTTACATCGCTGGAATGCAAAGTGAGATCAGGTATGGCACTGTTGAACTGTAATTCTGTCATTCAGATCAGAAAGATCAGCAACTGGAAACAATCCTCCTTTTTTCCAAGCCTCTCTCTTTGTCTGTGCCACTTTAGCGAAGGTGCAATATTGAAGAAAGAGTCGTATGAGAGAACGGCCAGCCTGTCAGTCATCCTCCAGCTAACCAATTAAGTAAAAAGTGGTTTTAGTTTGAATGAGGGGCCTGGGGGGGGTAAATAGCTTTGGGATTAAAGCACTTTGAATAAATGAATCCAAAAGCTGGAGGCAGTTTATCAAGGTGTTTTTACCTTGGAGGTTTATTATAGACTTTTACTTAACCTGCTGTGATTTACATTAAATTGGATTGTAATGTTGCCTTGTATGTCAGTCCATTGATAATGCAATAAAGCCAACTACTTAAATTCAAGCCATACATGAGATGTTCCCCCTACAAGCAGCTGAAGCTCTATCAGTTTGGTTTTCAGTGATTAAATAAATATTTCAGGTTCAATACAAGAATTAACTGACAGAATTTGTGGCATAATGTTGATTACCACCACAAATAATTTACAAGTAATTACACTGAACCCCTTGCAATGAAAGTAAATGGGGCCAATTTTTGGATTAGAGTAGATTCTTCTGTTAAAAATCGTGCATCATTTGGAGCTGTGATTTTAGCATTGTCATGGCAATGAAATTGTAAAATTGGATTTAACTTTACACAGAATTTTTTTTTGATTTTCTGCAATAAAATCATGCATATTGTTTACATCTTGTGGCTGTACTATTGAAACAAGTATAAGTATTTGGTTTTATTTAGTTTATGGATTTTCCCCATTCACTTCCATTGTAAGTGCTTTAAAACATTAATGCTTTTTAAAGAAAAAGTAGATTGTTTTTTGTGTCAATCAACATTAATTATGCATTTACCAGACAGTTTTATCCAAAAGAGACTTGCATTGCATTCAAGGCATGCACTTTATCAGTTCATGCATTCCCTGGGAATCGAACCCATGACATTGCTGTTGATCTACATCTACATTTATGCATTTGGCAGACGTTTTTATGCAAAGTGATTTGCAATACATTCAGGATATGCATTTTTATCAGTTTTTGCATTATCTAGGAATCGAACCCATGAACTGGCTGTTGCTAGTGGCATGATCAACATTAACATTTATGCATTTGGCAAATGCTTTTATCCAAAGTGACTTAGATTGCATTTAAGGTATGCATTTTATAAGTCAACACATTCCCTGGGAATTGAACCCATGACCTTGCTGTTGTTAGTGCCGTGATCTACATTTACATTTATGCATTTAGCAGACAGTTTTATCCAAAAAAAGGCTTGCTATGCATTCAAGGTATGCACTTTATCAGCATCATGCATTCCCTGGGAATCAAACCCATGACTTTGCTGTTGCTATAGCCATGATCTACATTTACATTTATGGATTTGGCAAACACTTTTATTCAAAGTGATTTACATTGCATTCAAGATATGCATTTTATAAGTCCATGCATTCCCTGGGAATCAAACCTATGACCTTGCTGTTGCTAACTGCATGATCTACATTTACATTTATGCATTTGGCAAACACTTTCATGCAAAGTGAATTACACTGCATTCAAGATATGCATTTTTTTTCAGTCAGTGCATTCCCTGAGAATTGAACCCATGACCTTGTTGTTACTAACTGCGTGAGCTACATTTGCATTTATGCATTTACCAGACAGTTTTATCCAAAAAAGAATTGTATTGCATTCAATGTATGCATTTTGTCAGTTTATGCATTCCCTGGGAATTCTAATGCCATGATCTATTATTTAAGCTTCAGAAACATTATGTCACAAGTGCTGTCATACTAAACTTGTATATTCAAGCCAGGAATATTCCTCGAGTGTTAAGCTTGTAAACCTTCCTTTGTGAGATTTACTTGTTCTGACGTATCTATTGTTTCTTTAACTGCCAACACTGGTCAGCTGCCACAGGTCGCCATATATGATATGATTAACCCACTGATGCATGCCATTATCTAGGTAAGAAATGAATTTATTTTATGATATTATATCCATACCCACTGTTCTCATGTACTGTGTGGAGGGAAATGCTGTACTTACTATGTTACACTCCAGGAATTCATATTTCTTTGTATCTGAAATTGAGATTTATGCCTTGATCGTTAAATCGAACACAGACTTAGTTGATACTACTGTTGCAAAGCTAACATTGCATAACTTGATGTTACTGACAATCTTAATTCTATCCGTACCTACCTCGGAAAGAGAAAGTTAAACATATGCAGTGAAAAAAGAAGCTCTTTATGAAGAGCCCTAAATGACAAACATCAAACACATATGCTATAATCTAATACATTCTGTTAAATGCATACAAAACAAGCTTTCTGTGAGGGTCGTCGGATATGTGTGAATGGAGCGTGTGTTAAGATGCATCACACGCTTCAACCAAAGCTAAATGAATTCCTTTCTGTGGTGAGCAGTTCTTTTATTATGAAAACATGTTACAGTGTTTTCCATTATCAAGATCCAGATCAAATGCAGAACAGACTTTGTCTTATCGTATCTCTTTATACTCTGCATAAATGATTATTATAACATTGTTTATAGTGTAGACAGTAAATTTGTTTCTGGTTGCTATCTGGTTTTGTGGTCCATGACAGGTGCATATCAATCTCTTTGAGTTGTTGTTATCATTGTTGTGGTTGTCGGTTTTATTTTTTTGTGCTCAGAATCATCTTAGAGTTCATACTGGATCTTTAAATAAAGACTGACGTGTATACCAGCTGTTTTAGTGCAAGTGCAGTTTCATTTTTTTGACTTCAGACCATCTAAATTCAATTGAAGTGGTTGGAAAATACAATTCTGCCTCACACTCATCAAACTGCTAAAGTGGCAGAGTTTTAGGGAAAGTTTCCCATCTGCCGTCTGCGTTTGCACAGAACATGTACTGTACTGAATGCATGCGGTTTTGGCGTACCGAAACAACATTTTGATTAAGATTTAGGCCAGTAATAAGAACTCTGTAACCCCAGAAGCAGAGCAAAAATTGACATCACATCCACTGCATCCAATCCAAACAACAATCTACACTTAAAATCATCACAGTTACATACTTAAAGTGCAGGTAAACGGGAAAGAAACGATTAAGAACCTTGAAATGCCTCTCCTTCCCCAAAACACACACATGCAAGCTTGAACAGATGACTACAAAGAGTAGCTTGGGTTTAGCACATGATTTTTCCATTATAAGTTGATAAAACATTTTTGTTTTGTATCAACCTGCTTTGATATATAATATGAAAACTAATAAACATGTCATTTCTGACAAAGACAGTGATGCCAAAGTTTACAAGAGGGACAAACCAGAACACAATGAGCCTTTGTTAAGCTTTTGGTAAGCTGGAGAATGCTGTGAGATGCTGGCTAAGCAACAAAAGATTTTTATTATTATTATTATTATTGTCACCAGCTGATACCCTAGTTTGCGTATATACTGTAAATATGAATGAATCCATGCATGTATAAATAAATGCGTGCATGCATTTTAGCTTTTGTTTGTTCTTCAAATCAGTGGCTTCTTTCGTATAAACAATGTTTTTAATAATGATTATATTTTGAGAGACCACTGGTGTGAAAAACCGTTTTAGTGAGTGTGAACTGTGCAGTTTATAGACTACATGCTTGTGTGTTTTCAGTGAGAAAAGGACGCCAAATAAGACCGAGTCAGAGACCTATTAGTGAATTCCACTAACATGACGTCAGATTAAAAACAGAACGAGGAGCCATTTTCAGAAGAGCGCCAAGTAATACGTGTGCTTGGGTTTTAGAGTAAACACATGCGTGAGCTGATTTCTTTCACTGAGAGAACAGTCGTGAGGTCTGCAAGCCCTCAACAAGAAGAGAGCAAAGATGACAGCGAATAGAGAGAGAGAAAATATAAATGCCAGACCAGAAGATTAGAAGGGCGAATATGAATCATAAGAATCTGGCATTTCAGCTTAGACCAGCAAACCAGCAGAAACCGGCTGTTCTTTCTGGCATTAGCTGATTACCAGACTGATCTAGTTTGGTGGTTTTAGAGAGGTTTTAACCTTATCACCTGTTCAGGCTTGAAGACCAGTTTGCTGACCAGCTTGGCCATGCAGGCTAGAAAACCAGACAGAGCTTCTGAAAACCAGTTTAGACTAACAATATGGTCTTTTTGTTAGGAATGTAAAACAATGGAAAACACATTCACGTTTCGTATTTGAGGGCAGATGGAGTCAAATGCTCGAGTGATGCAACAACATGTAACAGTTCTTCAGTTAAGTCATTCGTGTTATGAAGCTTGTTATGACTCAGAATCATAACATTCGGAAACGAAGAAAGCCACTGCAATAATATCACCAGAGCATAACTGCATTTTATCCTTGATGAGCTTTTGTAACAAGTATTTAGTAAATATTCAGTCGCCTACACTGACCAGCTCATAATGTATAGGCTATGCAACATGCATTATGGTATTGCACATGTATGCAGGGTATGTTTGAATCCAATTGAGAAAATAGTCATATTCAAGCATTTATATGCTTAGTTGTTTTTTTTCTGTTGATCAGATTATTTCAGTTCTAAATCAGCTCTTTTAATTTAATTCAGTTTCCGTGAGCCCAGCTAATAGGGAACGTCGAACTTTAGCTTTTAGGTTTTCTCAAAGTTATGAACAATGTTCTTCTAGTAACGTTAATAGAATGTTTATTCAAAGTTATCTGGTCTTTATTAAAACGTCAGCACAAAAACATTATTTATGCATCATTCATGGAACATTTTGGTTGGACGTTTAATGTCTAATGCTTTAAAAATGTGGCTAATTGTTCCAAAGAACATTCAAAAATAACATTCCCATAATCTTTCCTTTAAGAATAAACATAAAAATAAAAAACATTTAAAAACTGAACATTCAGAAATAATGTTTTCATAACTTAATGCAATGTTAGAAAAACTTCCTTAGAGTGTATTTTTGGCTTGAGTCATCAGTCCGATTATAAACTGATTATTTGGGTGCACGTAAAAACGTAGCTAGTGAAGCCATATTGTTTATGTACAAATCCAATGGAGCGTTTGATCTGCTGTTCAATATTCATCGAGCATGACTTGTGATGATAAAGTAAGTATAAAAACATAACAGCAGGCGGTCGACCTGAGATGTTTGTGTAGGGAGCAAAGATTTGCTTGTTTTGCTCTCACGACATCACGACGTCACGACGCGGTGGTCTGGATGTGGCTGTGATTTATCTCCAGACTAGTGCCGGCGTTCTCCACCATTAAATCAAATGATTAACAACTCGGACTCAGAGGGAGATTATCTTGAACCGTTCAGATGTGAAGAGGGAGACCGAGCGCCACGGTAAATAATTCAACTATCACTTATGGTGAAAAACAAAAGCGTGAAGATATTTCACTTCAGCCTCGGCGAGCGGCTTGTTTACTTTAATAATGAAGGCCTGTTGCAAACGTGTCTTGTGCAGTGCCGAGGCCGTTCTCCTGAGCTAAAGAATTCCTCATCATCTCTATTTATGTGTGCCATTAGGTTTGAAGGTCTTGGAAGAAAGAAGGTGAGTTGTCTTGGCAGTCTAGCTCATGGCAGTAAACACCTGGAGTCCTTATTCCACGCCGCATCGCTCCTGTCCTCGGTGAAGATGATTTTCCACAGCCTGCTTTCCACCCTCAATTCTCAGTTACTCACAAATGGGCCGTTCCTGAGACAACAAGGGAGCAATGGGGGAATAAATTCTCATTAGAGGTGCTGCTAACAGAGGGCAAAACTGTCGTAGGGATACGCTTGTTTATAGACTCTCAGACAATTGGAACAAATGACTGGGAACGGCTCTGGAGTTGCTTATTTTACAGGTTCTTCTCAGTCCTGATGAGGCTTTAAATCCACAGATGCTGATGTGGTGCAAGGGTTTAAAACATTGACAACTTTGGGACATGGTGGCTCAAGAGAGCTGATCCAAATCTCACAGGATCTTCACCGCGCATGAGGCCTTTGGGTTTTAATTCAACAGGTTCAGTTCGAACTATGCAACATTAGGCGCGTTTCCATTACCCTTCAAATTGCAAATTGAAAGTACGCCTAATGGAAACGCATCAATTTCGCAAAAACTCCCATATATCGCAAAAAAGTTTTTACGCTAGCATGAGGTGGTTTTTCAGGCAATTCGAAAAAGGAATATTTCGCAAAACTGCAATGGAAATGTTTTTCCCACATTTACAGGTCACATGGCGTATGTAAAAAGTAATATAATCATTCTTCAATGTACTATAACCTCCAAGAAACACTTCATATGTGGTCGCTCTCGAATATAAGGGTCTTTCCCTGCCATTAATGCTTAGACAATTTACACTGCACACGTCTGCGGTGCGGCTCTGATACGGTCACTGAAGATGACTGCGGACAGTTTAGTCAATGCTTGTGTTTATTCCAGCCACGCCACGCATGTTTCTGAAGTGGCTCTCCGTGCTGCTTCTGTAAAGATACACGCTTATGCCTCCTTTGAATAAATATATCCAAAATCCGTCAAATCTCACCAAAATCCATTGCCATGACCAAAAGGTTACGTTTTAGTCGCATAACATTGGTTAATGGAAATGCCGTCATTTCAAAATACTTTTTTATCGACATTTATAAAATATCGCCAAAGTTTTGCGCAAATCTGTAATGGAAACGCTCTTATTGACAGTTATCAAACTGAACTGATTTGAGTTGAATAATGACACAAAAGTCCTCTGTAGAGCTGCTTTACATCTGAAATAGACTTTGTTACATAATTGATCAGTTAAGGAACATTAACAGTCTTATTTGTGTGTTTATAATACATAAATAAATAAATGGGAATAAATAAATTCAATAAATGTAAATAAATCCATGCAACACAAAGATATATCTATCTATTTATCTATCTGTCTATCTATCTATCTATCTATCTATCTATCTATCTATCTATCTATCTATCTATCTATCTGTCTATCTGTCTATCTATCTGTCTATCTATCTATCTATCTATCGTCTATCTATCGATCTGTCTATCTATCTATCTATCTATCTATCTGTCTATCTATCTATCTATCTATCTGTCTATCTATCTATCTGTCTATCTATCTATCTGTCTATCTATCGATCTGTCTATCTATCTATCTATCTATCTATCTATCTGTCTATCTATCTATCTATCTATCTATCTATCTATCTATCTATCTATCTATCTATCTATCTATCTATCTATCTGTCTATCTATCTATCTGTCTATCTATCTATCTATCTATCTGTCTATCTATCTATCTATCTGTCTATCTATCTATCTATCTATCTATCTATCTATCTATCTATCTGTCTATCTATCTATCTATCTATCTATCTATCTATCTGTCTATCTATCTATCTATCTATCTATCTATCTATCTATCTATCTATCTATCTATCTATCTATCTATCTATGTCTATCTATCTATCTGTCTATCTCTATCTATCTATCTATCTATCTATCTATCTATCGTCTATCTATCTATCTGTCTATCTATCTATCTGTCTATCTATCTATCTATCTATCTATCTCTATCTGTCTATCTATCTATATCTATCTATCTATCTATCTATCTATCTATCGTCTATCTATCTGATCTGTCTATCTATCTATCTATCTGTCTATCTATCTATCTATCTGTCTATCTATCTATCTATCTATCTATCTATCTATCTATCTATCTATCTATCTATCTATCTATCTATCTATCTATCTCTCTCACATACAGCATTGGGATCTCTGGGCCCCAGGCATAAAGAAAGTTCATCTGAACATGATGGTCAAGAGAACTATGATGCTTAATAGCACATCATGTTGTGAAATAGTACATTGCAGTGCATCAGTAGCTTACAGGCATGATTATAATTCATAAACAATGAGTCCCATCATTAAATAAAAGCGGAGAAGAAGAAGTCTAAAAATCAGCCAGAGGCGTCGGTTAAAAGTTTAAATAAAGTTTGGATTACATTATCTGTTTGCAGTTGTTTGCAAGGTTGTGATGAATGCTGTACACAAGTAGACAACAAGAGACAAACAACAGCTGATGTAACGCTAGATTACGAAGGGCAAACTGATTGTTTGTCCTCAAAACATGGATCTACCAGATGCTTTTATTCAATGACTTTCACACCAAGTACACACACACACACATACACATATATACTGTATACATAGTATTATATTATTCAAATAATCACTAACTACTAATTACATTTCAACAGTGTAGATTATTTTACTCTCTCTAAAAAGTTTTGCATGACTTATTACTAATGATTTTCTATATCAACCTCGACCAGTTGAATACAGTTTTTTCCAACTGCTTACACACAAAATCTTTTCATGTCACACGATTTCTGAAACCTCTCACTCAAAGTGCAAAACTACACACCAAATCTCCAAAACCATAAGCTATTTCTCAGCCTTTGACTCAGTTTTCAATTGCATTAAACACTTTTTTCAAAACACTACACACAATTCTCTTCCTAAAACACACAAATCTAACAGGAAGTGACTTGCTTTCCTTTTCCAAACACAACCAATCAAAATGCTACACTTCTTCACCAGGTCACACACACACTCCTCACATGTGCAAACACTAATTGCTTAACTGATCACTAACCAATCACTGCTTTACTGTAGTATAGGCCTATAAATAGGTCAAAGGTCAGAATACCTGTTTTGAACAATGGACAGAGAGCAAGAGGAGGAAGAGGAAGAAGAGGACGAGGGAAAATAAGTTCTTTACTGTATTCTAAAGAATATACTTTTGGTTTACATATATTTATGGTTTTGTTGTATGCTACTGTATACAACAGTAATGTTTGGCCTAATAAATATGTTCTGTTTCTACATTGCATTGGTGTTTACAGTGTACTTGTTACCCCTCTCAGCAGATTACTTTCACTGTAGAACATTGTATTGAAATGTAGATATAAGCCTATGAAAGACCAAAGAGCTTTAGATTTAGAACAACAGTGTTTACATGGTATATCCAAACATTTATTATTATGAAAGAAGTGTTTGCCATTTGATGCAAATGCTTCATTCTGACGTGTGTTTATGGCTTTTTGAATGCAGTGTTACATTTTGAAGGAGATGTGAGGCATTTTGCATTTTGTGTGTGCAGTTTGGGGAATTGTGTGTAGAGTTTTGAAAACGTGTGTAAGCAGTTGGAAAAAAACTGTAATACAAGGATAAATAAGAGTCTGCTGTTTTGATCTTTCCAAATAAATAAAATAAAAGTGCATTAATTGTTATTTAACTGAGCAAAGGACTTAAAAGGAGAAAGTTACATTAAAAACATACATTTTAACATTAAATGTTAGATTTTGGTGTTAAATTCACAACTCTTATAAAAATTAAGAGTAATCCCTTACTTAATTTATTCTAGGGAAAATTAATGCATATATATATATATATGTATGTATATATGTATATATTCATGTGCAAATAAAGCAGTTCATGACCCAGACTTTGCTAAGCAACATTTCTTAGATTCACTTTATTATATCTCAAAACAAGTAAGAAGCTCCTCAGATGTTTATGTCTTTTAAAGCAGCACTGATTGTGAAGATCAAGAGTGTGTTGATCATAAAGTGAAGGAGAATTACACATAAAAGAGAGAAGGAGACAGAGGACATTAAACATCATAGCATAGAAATTCCTACACGGTGCGTGTGTGTGTGTGTGTGTGTGTGTGTGTGTGTGTGTGTGTGTGTGTGTGTGTGTGTGTGTGTTGTGTGTGTGTGTGTGTGTGTGTGTGTGTGTTGTGTGTGTGTGTGTGTGTGTGTGTGTGTGTGTGTGTGTGTGTGTGTGTGTGTGTGTGTGTGTGTGTGCAGTGTGTGTGTCTACAGTGTGTGTGTGTGTGTGTGTGTGTGTGTGTGTGTGTGTGTGTGTCTGCAGTGTGTGTGTGTGTGTTTGTAAAACCCAAGGATGAAGCTCTCTCACCCTTGAGCTAGAGGACATAAAGCCGCTCTGTTCGCTGGAGAACTGACTTCCTCTGTGTTCCCCTTCAAATACACTTTTTTCCTCTTCTCCCTCCTTTCTCTGACCTCTCTGCACCCCCATCACGACCTAAAACCATATTTACCGTGCTTGAATTCATGTTCCCCCTGATAGTGTTCATCACAATATTGATAAGGTTCAGGCCACTGGGCTGGCCCAGAATGAAATCCTGTTCTTTTGAGTAATGGCTGTTGATTTTGGGGTGGTAATGCAGCATTCTGGAAGAGCCAGCTGTTGTCTCACACTTACCATGGAGATCCGAAAACCAAAACAGACAGATGAAGTCATGTCCCAGCCACCATTACTTTATCATGCCTTCATGCCCAGGCCAAGAATACTGCACCGAATGTGTAACAGACTTTCTCAAGGGACAAAGAACCCTGAACTATGTGAGTTGTGTATTTTATACATGTGCTGCACCATGTCCTGCAATGAATAATGTCACGGTTCACGGATCTGTGTGTTCATTCTGTGTGTCTGCATGTTGTCACCTGTCTGATTGCTTGTCAGCGTTGCTCCGGCAACCTCGGTGCTGATGAGCTAATCAGCACGGTCGCACCTGTTGTGCGTTATCCACTGCCTTTATCTGGTTCGCGTTTGCTGTGCATGTTGTCAGATCGTTGGTTGCTCATGCCAGTTTGTCTCTCCAGTTCTCTGTCTCCTGTTTGTTTCCTGCCTCGGACTCCTGCTGTTTTGGATCGGGTCAGTGCTTCGCAGTCTCCGTGCCTTGGAGATCTGCTCGTCTGCTTGAGACCTTCTAGCTACTCACCGTGCTTCATTTTTCACTGTTTGTCAAATAAACGTCACTCCACTTGCAACTGGATTCTGAGTTCTCATTCCCTGACAGAACGATCTGACCGAGGATGGATCCAGCAAGTGCCTCAGAACTGAGAGACATTCTTACCAGCAGCAATATTCGTATGGAACAGCAAGAGGAACAGATCATGGCTACCGGTCGTGCCGTTCAGGCACTGGTAACACAGGTCTCGGAGTTAACCACTCAGTTCCGACAGTTTAAAATAGAATCTACTCAACAGCCCACTGCGCTCAATCCCCCGACTGTTCCATCTGTGGATTATACCAGCCGACGCGCCGAGCCCCGTCTACCGCCTCCAGCGGTCTACTCCGGTGAGCCCCTGTTATGTCGTTCATTTCTGGCTACATGTTCTCTTCACATCGCTCTCCAGCCTTCGTCTTTTCCCACAGAAGAGTCCAAAGTGGCTTTTGTGATCACTCTGTTAACTGGACGAGCAGCTCTCTGGGGAACGACGGTGTGGGAACAGAAGCACCATTGTTGTTCTTCATTCCAGTCCTTCTCGGAAGAACTCAAGAAGGTGTTCGATCGGGCTGCATCTGGCAGGGAGGCGGCGCGGGAATTGGCTGAGTTACGTCAAGGAAATCGATCGGTGACGGATTACTCCATCGAATTTCGCACTTTGGCGGCGGAATGTAAGTGGAACTATGAAGCTCAGTGGGACATGTTTAGGCATGGGTTGGCCGACCGTATTATAAATGAAATCTATACTCAAGAATTACCTACCTCTCTTGACGGGTTGATTGATCTGGCGATCCGAGTGGACGCTAGATTGCAACGCCGTGGTCAACGAGCTCTACAGATGCCGGTTGTTAATACTGAAGACCAATTCTCCGGTATGGCTACGGGTACGGTCGGTCATGTTTTCGATTCTGAACCCATGCAGGTGGGCAGAGCTCATCTTTCACGGGAGGAGAAGGAGAGACGCAGAAACCAGGGACTATGTTTATACTGCGGTGCTGCGGGTCACATTGCGGCGCAGTGCCCGGTAAAAGCCAAAGCCCGCCAGTAGATAGGAGGTTACTGACGGGTGGAGTCGCCTTCGAGAAATCCTCTTCTGCTGCTACTCTTCTCCCTGTTCAATTACTGGTGGATCGTGCTGCATTCACGTGTAAAGCCTTAATTGATTCTGGAGCGGAGGGCAATTTTTTGGATCACAAGACTGCGCTTCAATTTGGAGTTCCTGTGGTTCCGCTCAACCCGCCCATTTTTGTCAGTGCTCTCTGCGGTCAGTCTCTCCCACCCGTCACCCATGTCACTGAGTCGGTGAGTCTCATCACTTCTGGCAACCACACTGAGACCATTTCCTTCCTCTTGACTGACTCCCCTTTAGCTCCTGTGGTCTTGGGGCACCCCTGGCTCTCACGCCACAATCCCAACATAAACTGGTGCCAGAACACTGTTTCTTCCTGGAGTGAATTTTGTCATGCTTCGTGTTTGTTGTCTGCATGTTCTTCTGTGTCTTGTTCTGTGTTACAGGATGAACATATGGATCTGTCTAACGTGCCCGCTGAGTATCTTGACCTGAAGGGAGTGTTCAGTAAGTCTCGGGCTGCTTCTCTTCCTCCGCATCGTCCTTATGACTGTGCGATAGAGTTATTGTCAGGTATGTCTCCGCCTAAGGGCAGGTTATACTCGCTTTCCACTCCTGAAAGGGAGGCCATGGAGAAATATATTTCTGATTCTCTGGCAGCCAAGATCATCCGTCCTTCCTCTTCTCCTGCAGGTGCGGGGTTCTTCTTTGTGGAAAAGAAGGATGGTTCCCTTCGTCCTTGTATTGACTATCGAGGGTTGAACAACATCACGGTAAAGAATACGTATCCTTTGCCGTTGATGTCTTCAGCCTTTGAGAGTCTTCAGGGTGCTTCCTTTTTCACAAAGTTGGATCTTCGTAATGCCTATTATTTGGTTCGCATAAGGGAGGGGGATGAATGGAAGACCGCTTTTAATACCCCCAGGGGGCACTTTGAGTATCTGGTTATGCCGTTTGGGTTATCCAACGCTCCCGCGGTCTTCCAGGCACTGGTCAATGATGTGCTGAGAGACATGGTCGATCAATTCATATATGTCTACCTGGATGACATATTGATTTTTTCTCGATCTCTCCAGGAACATGTTCAGCACGTCAGGGTAGTGCTTCAGAGGCTGCTAGAGAATGGGCTTTTTGTCAAGGCGGAGAAATGCGTTTTTCACGCACAGTCGGTTCCTTTTTTAGGTTACATTGTGTCGTCCGAGGGAATGCGCATGGACCCCGACAAAGTTCAGGCTGTGGTAGATTGGCCAACCCCAGATTCCCGCAAGGCCCTGCAGAGGTTCCTGGGCTTTGCCAATTTTTACCGGCGTTTTATTCGCAATTACAGCCAGCTAGCCGCCCCTTTGACTGCCTTGACCTCCACCAAAACGACGTTCAGGTGGTCCAGCTCGGCTGAAGCTGCGTTTTCCAAACTAAAGAGTTGCTTTGTTTCAGCTCCAATTCTTGTTGCCCCTGATTCCTCTCGTCAGTTTGTGGTGGAGGTCGACGCGTCAGAGGTGGGGGTTGGCGCGGTTCTTTCCCAGCGCTCTTCCTCGGACGGCAAGATGCATCCTTGCGCGTATTTTTCTCACCGCTTATCACCTGCCGAACGCAATTACGACATTGGTAATAGAGAGTTGCTGGCAGTCAAGCTCGCCTTGGAAGAATGGCGTCATTGGTTGGAAGGTTCGGGGGAACCTTTTATAGTCTGGACAGACCATAAGAACCTTGAATACATCAGGTCTGCTAAAAGGTTAAACTCTAGGCAGGCTCGGTGGGCTTTATTTTTCGGTCGCTTTCATTTTTCCATTTCCATGTTCTAAAAACATTAAACCTGATGCGTTGTCCCGCATTTTTGACCAATCTGAGCGCCCGTTGTCTCCCGAGCTCATCTTGCCCAAGAAAATTGTGGTTTTTGCGGTGACTTGGGAGATCGAATCGAAGGTCCGTACGGCCTTACAAGGGGTAACACCTCCGCCTGGATGCCCACCAAGTCGTTTGTTTGTGCCAGAGAATTTACGGTCCGATGTCATCCGTTGGGGTCATTGTTCCAAGGTAGCTTGTCATCCAGGGGTTAGTCGTACTATTTTTCTTGTTAAACAACGGTTCTGGTGGCAATCTATGGCCCGTGACATTCGACTTTTTGTTTTGGCCTGTTCAGTCTGTGCTATTTCTAAGACTTCCAATCGGCCCCCTGCTGGACTCCTTCAACCGCTGTCAGTTCCTTCGAGACCCTGGTCCCATATTTCGCTAGATTTTGTTACGGGACTCCCGCCCTCCCAGGGTAACACGGTAGTTTTGACCGTGGTGGACCGGTTCTCGAAGGCAACTCATTTTATCCCTCTGCCCAAAATACCCTCAGCCAGAGAAACAGCGGTTGCTGTCATTGACCACGTTTTTCGTATTCATGGCCTCCCGATGGACGTGGTTTCTGACAGGGGGCCTCAGTTTATCTCCAAATTTTGGAAGGAATTTTGTCGCTTGATAGGGGCGACTGTTAGTCTTTCTTCTGGTTATCATCCCCAGAGTAATGGTCAGACAGAGAGGGCCAACCAAGATTTAGAACGTGTGATGCGGTGTTTGGTGTCTCAGAACCCTTCCTCTTGGAGTCAGCAACTTTCATGGGTGGAGTACGCACACAATTCTTTACCAGTGTCGTCTACGGGCCTGTCTCCATTTGAGTGTAGCTTAGGTTACCAGCCACCTATTTTTCAGAGTATGGAATCCGAAGTCGCGGTCCCCTCTGCCCACGCCTTTGTCCAGAGGTGCCGCCGCACCTGGAGGAGGGCTAGAGAGTCTATCCTCCAGGTGGGGTCACGCACCAAGGCCCAGGCCGATCGCCACCGGTCAAAGCCTCCCGTCTACGTCGTTGGTCAAAAAGTGTGGCTTTCATCTAAGAACATTCCTCTCCGTACCGTCTGTAATAAGCTAGCTCCTAAATTCATTGGCCCTTTTACTGTCACCAAGATTATTAGTCCGGTGGCAGTTCGCCTTAAACTTCCTCCAGCGTACAGGAGAATTCATTCCGTCTTCCATATTTCCAAATTAAAGCCAGTTTTTCATTCTACCATTAATCCGCCGGCCCCAGTTCCCCCACCGCCGCGACTCGTAGATGGTGAACTTGCTTATTCGGTAAAACGTATTCTGGACTCAAGGCGGAGGGGACGCGGATTTCAGTACCTGGTGGACTGGGAGGGTTACGGTCCGGAGGAGAGGAGTTGGGTTCCTGCTAGAGACATATTGGATCATTCACTTATTGATGATTACAATCGCCAGGTAAGTTCCCCTGGAAGCGCCAGGAGGCGCTCCTAGGGGGAGGGGTACTGTCACGGTTCACGGATCTGTGTGTTCATTCTGTGTGTCTGCATGTTGTCACCTGTCTGATTGCTTGTCAGCGTTGCTCCGGCAACCTCGGTGCTGATGAGCTAATCAGCACGGTCGCACCTGTTGTGCGTTATCCACTGCCTTTATCTGGTTCGCGTTTGCTGTGCATGTTGTCAGATCGTTGGTTGCTCATGCCAGTTTGTCTCTCCAGTTCTCTGTCTCCTGTTTGTTTCCTGCCTCGGACTCCTGCTGTTTTGGATCGGGTCAGTGCTTCGCAGTCTCCGTGCCTTGGAGATCTGCTCGTCTGCTTGAGACCTTCTAGCTACTCACCGTGCTTCATTTTTCACTGTTTGTCAAATAAACGTCACTCCACTTGCAACTGGATTCTGAGTTCTCATTCCCTGACAGAATAATACCTATAAACCCCTGTGCTTGTTAATTATAGATGCTTGGGCAAAGAATGAATGGCCAGAGATGGACTGAGACTATAAATCAGCCTGGGACCTACACTTATGAAACAGAAGTGTGCTTAACTGTATTGAATTTGCACTTGTAGTGTACTTCAAAAGTATATATGAAAAAAAAAAATTGCAGATAATATAATATTGATGAAATAAAAGGTTACTTAAGTGACTTAAAGAAAGACACATTGTTTCTTATCACATTTAAGTAGACTTTTAAAAAGTGCACTTTGTAAAAAAAAATATATATTTTTTAATTTGTGTTGCTTTAAGGAAGTAAAATTTGTATGTGTTGACAAACATAGTAAAGCACATGAAAACCTTGATTATTATTTTATTGTGTAATTTAATATTGCACAATTATTAATAATTGTTTGATACAATATGTTCTTATATGATATGTTGAATGATATTATTGGAATTAATTTCAGAATGATTTTTTTTTCCCCAGCTGATGCACAAAAATATTGACAGCCAGTCAGAATCTACCTGACTTTAAGGAGCTTCAGCATTTAAAGCAACTGTATGTAGTTTTGTATATGTTTGAGACTTTGAAGCCCTCTACAGTTAAGTGGTTGGAATTCACTGTCGTAATTACAGTGGATAGCCGAACACGTGCGACTGCATATTTCACTACAGGACAGTGCAATGCAATGACCTCAAATGACTAGATTCAGAAGTGCGCATCTGATGGACACTTTACTATCCCATGAGGCCACGGAAGAGGATTTGTGAATGGCAGTAAAGCAACGCAACTGATGCTGGTATGTCACGTGACAGTAACAAGATGACAAGTCCGGATTGCATTCATGCAACATACTTTTTAACAGACGCTACGTAATCGGTTATCCAAAATAAATACTTATGCCGAGTTCACACTTCACGATATTCAAAGTCATTGGATCACCATTGTTTTCACACTGCATGACTATCTGGGGTAACATTCAGTCGCTGCTGTGTTCACATTGCATGATGGATCGGCGACAGGAGGTTACACACTGCATGACTTTACAATAGAATCACCGACAACTCTGTCTGGTCCGCAAACTACAGCCAAACACACATTATGGTCTATAAGTCCTCCTCGAACACACAATAATTAACAAAGATGACTTGTTAACAAACATACTTCTGCTGGGAATTTTTTTATGTACACAAATCTAAGTAGCCTATTGAAAGTGAAACCAACGTGTTGTGCATTTTATAATGAGTTTATTTCTTATAGCCTATAAAAGCCCTCAAAGTGATGAAAAATAAAAATGGGTAACACTTTAGAATAGGGAACACTTATTCACTATTAACTACAACTTTTCCCTCAATAAATTCCTAATTTGCTGCTTATTAATAGTTATTGGGTAGGATTAGGGATGTAGAATAAGGTCATGTAGAATAAGGCATCAATATGTGCTTAATTACTACTAATAAATGACTATTCTAGTAATATGCATGCTAATAAGCAACTAGTTAAGAGACCCTAAAATAAAGTGTTACCGAAAAATGCAATACATCTTTTGTCCTTTATAGAAGAATATTATTTACAGGAAAAACCCTAGCCCCTTCTTCATCTTCATGTAGCCTAGCTGTTCTGTATATTCCAATGCAAAAATGTAGGCACTTTGTTTGTAAATGGCTAATAGCTTTGTCCTCCCCAAAGTCCTCCCCAAACTTCCCGCTGCCCTGTATCTTGCTCTCTCATTGGCTGTAGGTCAACACCGATGTCTTTTTCAGTCAGAACTCATTCACACAGCATGATTGTGAATTGCGACAGCTCCAGATATTTAGCATGTTAAATATTTCACGGGCGTCTGCGACGCATCTTTGATAATTCACACTGGTCGTGTGAACGAGCACCGATTCGCCTCCGATTTCGGGCATTTGTCGGCGATTTATCAAACCCTGTCAGCGAGTGAAAAATCGTGCTAAAATCGTGCAGTGTGAACTTGGCATTAATCAGAGAGTATATTTACATTTATGCATTTAGCAGACGCTTTTATTCAAAGCAACTTACATTGCATTCAAGTTACAGTTTTTACATTTTTTTTATCAGCTCTTGCTTTCCCTGGGAATCGAACCCATGATCTTGGCGTTGCTAGCGCCATGCTCTACCATTTGAGCTACAGGAAAGTATATGCGCTTTTGGACGCAGCCGCACTGCCGTAAAGCAATCCGCTGTTTTCGCGGGATTTCGTACCCGCTCACTAAACTCACAAACTCCCAAAACAGACGTTTAAAGTGGGAAAGACACAGAAGTCAGTGCATCATCAGAATGATTTTAAAACGATGTTTCAATGTAAAAACGTACATACAGTTGCTTTAAAGCGGCAGAGATGTGCATCTTTATAGTTATTGTTAATAGTGTTGTTATCATCACGTGATGCAGAGCGGCATCCGGTAGCTCGTTATACACTAATTTAACTTGAATGCTGTTCAGAATTACTTAATTTCCTTCTAATACAAGCAACAGAAGAGCAGTGTGGTGAGTATCACAGAGAAAATGATATTCAGAGATAAACCCTAAAGCAAATCTTACTGTAATTTCCCATCTGCACTCTACGTGAATTTCCGCCTTTATGTTCATTTATACAGGAAAACCGCCTACTGAGTTTCAATACGGATAAAACTAATATGTATGTTCAATATTTGATTAGAAATAGTGTTACATCAGTTCTTTTATGGCCATGTTCATTGTAGGCAACTTAATACTGGTAGGCAACTAAAAGAGTTATAAATGCACAAGGTTGTTATTTACAGAACTGTAACATATAAAGTGACATATATGTTTTATTAGTATGTGTTTCCTTGGGAATCCAATCCATGACCTTGACCTTGCCTGTGTCATTTACCGGTTGATCTATAGGAGCACTAAACACTCATGCCCTTTGCTGTCAGTAATATAATGTAGCTACCTTTACAAGACAATCTGAGAAGAGTCCGGGTTTGAGATGATATAATAGTCAGTACGCACTGATATAAGGAACATGTTTCACTGTGATGGCGCTGACTTTATGAGTAATACTATATAAAACAATTTGATTTAAGCTGGGAAATATGCTCATCTTCATTATACGATCTCTGAGTTTTATTACGTCGTCTCTGTCTTAGTGCAAATCGTGTCTTTCGAGGACGTCGCTGATGTTTATGGCAGTGGGTTGTGCTGTTGTCTTCCGGGATGCTCCGTGTGTCAAACTCTAATGTGAATGATTCCATCATTGCTCTGTGCAGGGAGATACAGATGATGAGAAAGAAAGGGAGCATGAGACAAATCCATTTATTGTCTTCAGCAATCTAATCTGGGGGCAGACACATGTCCACGCTGAAAAGGCGCCTGCTTAAATTTGCAAGTGAGAATCAAGTTATTAGCCTGACTAAGTAGTGTTGTTGTCCATTTGCAATCTGCAAGTCAGGGCTGTTGGGTGATGTGTGTCTGGGGAATCCCAGTCTGCAAAGAGAGGGAATGATAATCATATGGAGATATCTCAGCATAGAACAACACTGCGCCCTGCTGGACAAACACGCTTTGAAGCCCAAAGAACAAACAGGCTTTCTTGTACAGGTGCATCTCAATAAATTAGAATGTCGTGGAAAAGTTCATTTATTTCAAATTGTGAAACTCGTGTATTAAATAAATTCAATGCACACAGACTGAAGTAGTTTAAGTCTTTGGTTCTTTTAATTGTGATGATTTAGTCTCACATTTAACAAAAACCCACCAATTCACTATCTCAACAAATTAGAATATGGTGACATGCCAATCAGCTAATCAACTCAAAACACCAGCAAAGGTTTCCTGAGCCTTCAAAATGGTCTCTGAGTTTGGTTCACTAGGCTACACAATCATGGGGAAGACTGCTGATCTGACAGTTGTCCAGAAGACAATCATTGACACCCTTCACAAGGAGGGTAAGCCACAAACATTCATTGCCAAAGAAGCTGGCTGTTCACAGAGTGCTGTATCCAAGCACGTTAACAGAAAATTGAGTGGAAGGAAAAAGTGTGGAAGAAAAAGATGCACAACCAACCGAGAGAACTGCAGCCTTATGAGGATTGTCAAGCAAAATCGATTCAAGAATTTGGGTGAACTTCACAAGGAATGGACTGAGGCTGGGGTCAAGGCATCAAGAGCCACCACACACAGACGTGTCAAGGAATTTGGCTACAGTTGTCGTATGCCTCTTGTTAAGCCACTCCTGAACCACAGACAACGTCAGAGGCGTCTTACCTGGGCTAAGGAGAAGAAGAACTGGACTGTTGCCCAGTGGTCCAAAGTCCTCTTTTCAGATGAGAGCAAGTTTTGTATTTCATTTGGAAACCAAGGTCCTAGAGTCTGGAGGAAGGGTGGAGAAGCTCATAGCACAAGTTGCATGAAGTCCAGTGTTAAGTTTCCACAGTCAGTGATGATTTGGGGTGCAATGTCATCTGTTGGTGTTGGTCCACTGTGTTTTTTGAAAACCAACGTCACTGCACCTGTTTACCAAGATATTTTGGAGCACGTCATGCTTCCTTCTGCTGACGAGCTTTTTAAAGATGCTGAATTCATTTTCCAGCAGGATTTGGCACCTGCCCACACTGCCAAAGGTACCAAAAGTTGGTTAAATGACCATGGTGTTGGTGTGCTTGACTGGCCAGCAAACTCACCAGACCTGAACCCCATAGAGAATCTATGGGGTATTGTCAAGAGGAAAATGAGAAACAAGAGACCAAAAAATGCAGATGAGCTGAAGGCCACTGTCAAAGAAACCTGGGCTTCCATACCACCTCAGCAGTGCCACAAACTGATCACCTCCATGCAGTGCCGGTCCTAGACTTCTGGGGGCCCTACGCAAAACTGTGTCGGGGGGTGGGGGTGAGAATGGATGTTTTAACTAAAATTAAAACATCTTTGAGAGCAAGGGGGCCCCTGGTGTTTCGGGGGCCCTATGCAGCGTGCGTATTCTGCGTATAGGGAGGATCGGCTCTGCCTCCATGCCACGCCGAATTGAGGCAGTAATTAAAGCAAAAGGAGCCCCTACCAAGTATTGAGTACATATACAGTAAATGAACATACTTTCCAGAAGGCCAACAATTCACTAAAAATGTTTTTTTTATTGGTCTTATGAAGTATTCTAATTTGTTGAGATAGTGAATTGGTGGGTTTGTGTTGAATGTGAGTCTAAATCATCACAATTAAAGGAACCAAAGACTTAAACTACTTCAGTCTGTGTGCATTGAATTTATTTAATACACGAGTTTCACAATTTGAGTTGAATTACTGAAATAAATGAACTTTTCCACGACATTCTAATTTATTGAGATGCACCTGTATTTCTTGCTGTTGGAACCCTTTATCCATGCAGCATGTTGTATTTGAATGAGACTGAAGACATTTTTAACAACGTTAAACCAAATATAGTTTGAGTTTTTAGCAAAATAGACCTAGTTACCATAAAATGTTCTTGGCATGAAAATAGCCACAGAAGCTGCCATGGCATTAAAAACAAACAAACAAACAAATAGATGTTGGTTCTTTATTTAAACTCAAGTTATGAATCAGTAACATTTGTTTCATATCACATGGAAAACAAATGTCTAAAATCAAAGGAAAGTTGGAGTCAATTCCCTTTTCACATACGGGTATAATAAAGAAAATTAGCAGTGCATTTCAAACAGGACTGCTTCATCAGCGTTCTTCAACATCATGTTTAAGTGACAGACAAAACAAAGAGGCCCCTCATACTAAATATGATCAACACATACACATATCTCACAGAAAACAAGTCTAAGGGTCCATTTACACAACAATGATGCACTAAAAATAGACACATTTATCCTTTGCAGTCTTGATAAGATTTGCATACAGATGACAACGTTATCAAAAATGGGATCCGCGTAAACAACTAAAAACACTATTATGGTTGCAATGCGCATGATATACTGTAACGGTTTTCAGAAATCCACATTTTTGTAGTTTACATGGAGATGGTAACGGTATCGTTTCCAATATCTTGCACTTTGCACTTTTTTGTGTGTTTCCAGGCTTCTGAAATGCTGCTGTCGTGTAAATGAACAGCTAAAACACAAAAAGTGTGCTGCTTTTAGTTGAAAACGGTGTCATGTAAATTACTTAATACAGTAATCATCTAGTCGTTTATGAATACTAAAATATTTTTAGAAGTCGTTTAATTGAGATTGCACTCACTTGAGCAGTTTCTAGAAGATCAAATCATTTAAAACAATAACTAGAAAAATATATATTTGTGACAAAAATGCATATAGATTTTTAGTCAATACAAATGTTTCTATCTTTTTCATTTCACAGACAATTTCTAGCTGAATTAATATTTTAAAAAAGACTTTAGTAATGTTCCATGATGTATTAAATATTGTATTACTGTAATTCCCATGACTAGAAATCACATTTTTAAAATTCCCTGATATTTCCAACTTTTCCATGACCATGGGAACCCTGATTACAAATTTGAATCTACATAAACTCATTCATAATTTATTACAGTCACATAAGAGCAACCCAGCTAACAGGAAATGTTCTCAGAACGTTGTGGCAAGGTTCTCTGAAAGTTATGAACAAACATTCTTCCAGTAACATTAATACAATGTTCATTCAAAGTGACAGTATCTGGTGTTGAATAGTGTTCTCAAAACATTAGCACACAAATGTTATTTATACGTTATTCATTAGAATGTTTGAAAAATTTTAGTTTGACGTTTATCTAATTTTCTTTCTTTCTTTCTTTCTTTTTTTGTCTCACTACTTGTTTCAGAATGTTCAGAGAACATTCAAATGTAACGTTCATGGAATGTTTGGAAAATGATACAATTAAATGTTCAAAAAAGTTTTGAAAACGGGATGTTTTGAATGTTTTCATAACTTAATAGGAACGTTAGAAAAACGTTCTCAGAACATATTTTACTTAGCTGGGAGCAAATGGGCCAAAATAGACACAAAACATAAAAAAAACACAAACATTTACATTAAAAGAACTAAACATCCCAAGCATCAGTTGGTTGGTTCCACCTGGGGTCTGTTCTTCGTACCTCGCGTAATACATCTGAGATGATTTGAAAGATGCCAGATCTTCTAATCCTGATAACTGATCTCTGGCTAATTTGGTTATTCAAATGAATTTGCATATTAGATTAAAATATCTGGATTAAGTTGTCTAAGATTACGGCGCGTTCTCGAGTTCCCCGAAAAGGGCAGATGTATCGATACTCGAAACCACGATCAGCTGTGCAGTGATTGGCTGGCGGCAAGACAGCAACGTAATGACATCATATCATTAAAAAAGACACCTGATGAAAACTTGACAAATTTCTGGACTTTTATAAGGAAACAGCCAAGCGAACAAAACTAAATATATAGATATAAATAGTTAAATGAGATGTAAATAGATAAATGAAATGTGCACTGTTTTTAATTTATTTGTATTTTTTTACATGATTCCCAATTATTTATATTTATGACTTCTAGTATTTGTACAGGCTTTACATTTTTATTTCAATGTTGTAATTAGCAATTTATTTAATTTTATCTTTGAAGCAGATTTGTTACGTGACAGCATTAATCAAAGTTTCTTAGAGTTATCTGCATCTCGTGCGTTCCATCAAGCCACATCCCATAATATCTGTCATAACTCAGATTAATGCACGGCTCAGATTAACTGTATAGCATGTGTGTAAGACTCCAATACAGTTATAAAGTAATTATTTCATCACTAATAAATCTTTCAATGAGTAAAACTGTCTGTGTCTATAGTATTATAGACTACACAACATTGTCATATTATTTTCAAATTAATTTTTAAATGATTATTATTTTAAATCATTGTCCCTGGACCAGTAGGGTACTCTTGTAATAAAGTAGCGGTGGCTGGGGCAGATATTAAGTATCAATTCTGCTTAAAAAGAAGCAATCTAATCCTGTTTACATGAAATAAGCTGCTCCCGAGCAGGTTTAAGCTTACGGACCTGTTGCTATGACAGCAAGTCCAGGATGAGCTTCGAAGAACCAAATGATCCAAGATCAAGTGAAATCGGCAACAATCAAATCCAGCTAACTGAGTTAGCGACGTACGAAGAACGGACCACTGGTGTTTCTGGCTCGGCCTGTATGCTCTGACGCCTGCTGGGTTGTGTGTGTTTTACAGGGTGTTGTCGTTGGAGGGAGTGGAGTAGGGTGGTGTCTGCGGTCTCTGCATCGCTCCGGACGCTGCGCTCAGAGCCGCCTGCTGGACGTGAGGGTTCTTCCAGGCGCCGGAGACCCACTCCTCCTGTGCTTTACTCACGCTGCCGCCGCTGCCGCGGTAGAAGTTATGAACCTGACAAACACCAGCAATACTCAATTAAACCAGGATACTTTAAAAAGAGTACGTAATAAACTGTATATTGAATGTGATCTTTTAATAGCACTATCTTAACACATTAAGCCATATTAAGTGTTTATGATTTTCTACAGGAGGTTTAAAAGCACTTAATGAGAGCATTGCGTTCATATTCTGCTGTTCTGTGGCCACGGATTTGTGGGTCTTGTCTTTTTCTCTTACAGATGACTTGCAGGACCCTGTATGTTATGATATTAAATTAGTTTTAATCGTTTAACCACCACAGCGTCTTGTCTCCATTGGCAACACGCACCGTTTGTGTGGATTGCAAGTGACTTCGTAATTTAGTTTATTTTTTTCTTGTCTTCACCACCTGGATACTTGTGTAAAATGTTGAGAGATTCAATTTAAAAATACTTCATAAATAAAATAAAATAAAAAACTAAAAATACTGCAAGTGACGTTACTTGCGGAAGTGCAGGTGTCTGAGACTGCAAGTGCATGTCTGCAGCCAGACCCTATTGAAAAAAATAATAATAATAAATTAAAATTAGTGTGTCTTTTGACCCACTTAAGTAGGACTTCAGTACATATTCATATGTAATTTCATAATTGAATGAATGAATGAGGCATTTATATAGATAATTATTTCTATTGTCTTTGAAATATGTGACCCTAGACCACAAAACCAGTCATAAGGGTCATTTCTTTTAATTCCTTTGATGTATGGTTTGTTATGATAGGACAATATTTGGCTGAGATACAACTATTTGAAAATCTGGAATCTGAGGGTGCAAAAAAGTAAAAATATTGAGAAAATCATCTTTAAAGTTGTTCAAATGAAGTTCTTAGCAATACATATTACTAATAAAAAAATAAGTTTTGATATATTTACAGTAGGAAATTTACAAAATATCTTCATGGAACATGATCTTAATATCCTAATGATTTTTGGCATAAAATAAAAATGGATAATTTTGACCCATACAATGTATTGTTGGTTATTGCTACAAATATACCTGTGTTACTTATGACTGCTTTTGTGCTCCAGGGTCACATATGATTAAAGTTACTGCTGAATTTACTGAGAAGCATTTATGATCAACTAAAATATACTTTCATGTCATTTCCATTGAAACTTGTATGTCATATTTTTAATTACACATGTGCAATGACGAAGTTAAAGTTTAGTAGACTTAAAATGTATTAACTTTAAATGTAACATAAAACATAATTTAAAATGTACTTTAAAAATAAATTGAAATCACTTCAAAGTGCACTTTTAAAGTGTATTTACGTGTTAAAAACAAAGTCATGTAGTTTTAAAAAAATAGATATATACTTTTAGGATTTGAAGTACACTACAAGTGTACATTTAATACAGCTGCTTCTTTTTCAAAAGAGAAGCTGAGAATATCTTTATAATATAATAACTTTAACTGAAATGCAATAAGATATAAACAAAACTTAAATGTATTTCATTAATTGTCAAGGCAGCATTTCTCATTTTTATTTAGTTTAATTTTATGTACTAAAATAACTACAACTGAAATAACAAAAATAATGAATAAAAATATTATATATATTTAAAAAAAAAAAAAAATAAAATAAAATTGATAAAACAAAATAAAATTATAAAAAAATCATATATAAAATAATTAGAATAAAAAATACAACCAATTCAAACTACATAAAAAAATAATATTAACAAAATATGAAACTATAATATTATCTCAATCATACTAAAATAACACTGGTAGGCGGATTATCACCCATTCTCATTGCTTCTGCTTTTCCGGCACAAATACTACAGTAAATGATTTATTTACTCTCGCATCTAATTAACAAGCACTACATGCTCCAGCATCACATTTAATGACACGCCAGACAACAAAGCAGCCCCTCGTCTTCAATATACATGTCAGCTAAACGAGCTAAACGAGCTGTGACAGACGGGACGACTGCGCAGGCAATGAGGCAAACCCAGGCCTGTCCTGCTTTAATAGATCAGAGAGGGCCGTACCTTCGTCAGCACCACGAATGAGATGACAGCGACCGCGGTGAACATGAGGGTGGGGATCAACATGATGATGGAGGCAAAGATACTCGTGCCAAAGAAGGAGATGGTGCCCAACCAGCCGCTGAAACACAGAGATCAGACCAGAGCGTACAGAGAAGAGAGTTCATTCATTACACATAAATCAGAGCATGATCTTACCAAACACCCCATCCTGGAATACCAATGGCCTGAATTATAGCAATGAACACTTGTGCCATGAAGACAAAGAAGAACGCCATGAAGTAGAATGAGCTGTCGGTCCTGAAGATAAACAAACAAACAAATCATATAGTACATGTGTAATGAACCCTTAATAATAATAACATTATGAATTTACTATACATTTACTATATGATGATGATGATAATGATGATAATTAGCAAATACCAATACATTTCATAAAATACAAATGTATTCATAAAGTACAAAATAGTATTAATAATAAATATATTATAGTATTATTATTGGATTCATTACACATTTTCCATATTATTATTATTATGATAGTTGTATGATGATGCTTATTATTATTACTACCATTATTAATACATTTAATAAAATAATAAATTGCTCAGTAATAATAATAATAACAACAATGATTCAAAAATTAAGCACTACATATATAAAATCTGTTAAAAAGTAATTGGGTCAGAGTAATAATAATAATAATAATAATTAATTAATTACACATTTATTATATTATGATGATGTGATGATGATGATGATGATGGTATGATGATGCTTATGATTGTTATTATAACCAATGTCAATACATTTCATAAGATAATAAATTGCTCAGTAATAATAATAATTAATAATAATAATAATAATAATAAATTAATCACTATATAAAATATGTCAAAAATGATTGGGTCATACTACTACTACTAATATTAATACTAATATATATATATATATATGCATAATGGATTCATTACACATTTAACATATTATTATGATGATGTGATAATGATTATTGCTATTATTAATCAATATTGTTGTTGTTTATATTAACACATATTAATACAATTCATAACATTCGAATGATCAAATAATAATAATAAATAATAATTAATAAATAATGTAATATATATATATATATACTGTATATAAACATAATCACTATATAAATAATCTGATAATAAACAGGTAGACTGATGCTCACTTGAAGGCGTTATAAATGGGTCTGAACCAACACACATAAGAGCAGGGGGTGAAGAGAACAACCCAGATGATGGACATGCCAAAGTTAGTCACTCCTCCACCTCCAAACATCCACGCCATACAGCCCAAGAAATTCACCAGCAGCGTCACTCCGTACACTGGAACAACAGCAGACTATTAAACCATCACAAACCCACCTGGATCTGTGTGAGAGAGTCAGAGATTAGAGAAACCCTTCTGTTCCAGAGAGTGTACAAGAGAATAAAGCTCCTTCCTTCACCTTACACCACTTCAGAGAGTAGAGAGAGAGAGAGAGAGAGAGAGAGAGAGAGAGAGAGAGAGAGAGAGAGAGAGAGAGAGAGAGAGAGAGAGAGAGAGAGAGAGAGAGATGAGAGAGAGAGAGAGAGAGAGAGAGAGAGAGAGAGAGAGAGAGAGAGAGAGAGAGAGAGAGAGAGAGAGAGAGAGAGACAGAGAGAGAGAGAGCTTGCAGCTGTCAACAAACAGAGTAAATGCTTTATCAAGCAGAGTAACCTGAGGACCCACAATCCAGCATCTCAGCTACTGCACTGCATTTGAACAAAGCTTATGAATGTCATATGTGAACCTGGAGCACAAAAGCAGTCTTAAGTCTCTGGGGTATATTTGTAGCAATAGTCAAAAATACATTGTATGGGTCAAAATTATTGATTTTTCTTTTATGCCAAAGGTTAGGATATTAAGTAAAGATCATGTTCCATGAAGATATTTTGTAAATTTCCTACCGTAAATATATCAAAACTTAATTTTTGATTAGTAATATGCATTGCTAAGAACTTCATTTGAACAACTTTAAAGGTGATTTTCTCAATATTTAGATTTTTTTGCACCCTCAGATTCCAGATTTTCAAATAGTTGTATCTCAGCCAAATATTGTCCTATCATAACAAACCATACATCAATGGAAAGATTATTTATTCAGCTTTATTCAGAGCCAGAGCAGTTTAGCCAATAAATATGCTTGAGTTACACACACAACTGTGACATGCAGTGTACTCAATGAAATGACTCGATGACAAAAAATAAATAAAAATACTGGTTCCATGCCATAAAAATATTTTAAATAATTCTAGGAATTTAAGGGTAACAAATTAAGAAAAAAATACATTAAATTGATCATAATTGATGATGATAATAATAATAAATAAGTGGAATTTGTAGAAAAGCATGCCATTTCACTCAAAAACAACAAATAGAGGATACCTTTGGCAGGAGCAGGTACATGTAGTATCTACAGCAGGAGATGATAATTATTAATGTATATACAGCACATACTGAGACGCAGTTATTCACAGCAGTGTGTCTGTAATATATAGGCCAGTGTTTCTCAACGTTATTGAAACCCCTCAGAACAAAATATGCTTATTGATTTCATCAGTGCAGTGAGCAAATAAAGTATAAATCACCACTAGTTAGTAGGCTTACCCAGTCTGCAGCCGGATCAGTTATGTGCAAGATATACTAATATGTAAATATGTAAAATAATACTAAATATGTAAAAATAAACAAATACTTCAAATATTTGTAATTACATGTTTATAATGATGACGTTGCAGTTTAGTACATTAAAATTACATGTGCTTAAGTATGTTAGTCAATTATTGACATTATTAGAAAGTGTACTTTAAGTGTACTTAAGTGTGGTTAAAGAAACACATTTATGAAAGTCACTCAAATGGCATTTTATTTCATTAATATTATATTTTCTGGACATAGATTTTTTTTTTTTAAATATACTTTGATGTACACTATAAGTGCACATTCAATACAATTAAGCACACTTCATCACAAGGAGAAGCTGAGGATAATAAGCAAGATAATATCATTTAGTAATATTTGCACATTTTCAAGATATGTAGGTTAGTTGTTACCAATTCTTACCGGTTTTTGATTGGCTTTTCAGGCAAAAATACTTCAATAATTAAATATATGTAAAAATATACAAATACTTGATGAGATATTCTAATCTTAGACATACATTGGTTTTTAATAAATGATTCCACAGACTCCATGCAATCACAGTGTACACCACTAGAGGTCCGAGACAGAAAGTGAGTCGATATTTTCCCAGCAGAATCTGTGTGAATTAGACCTGATTATTATTTTAGGTTGTTTTCATGTGTTTTCCAGACTCACAGATCCACAGGTGGTAGAGTCTCTTGCACATGGTGCGGTGCTGGTCAGGAATCTCCTCAAAGTCCTGATAGAAGCACGGCTTCAGAGGAATAAAGCCAGGCAGAGGAGGAAAGTTGTTCTCTACAGGACAAATAAACAGGATAATGCATTAATGTAATATGCACTTTGTTATTGTTTATACTTTTGTAATGAATGAGTGAATGAATGAATTATTATTATTATAAAGAATATATTTATTTAGTTTTGATTTAGGGTCCTTACCAGCCATTGGGAAACTGGTGTTGGCTGCTTGTTCTGAAGAGCTGTGAATCTATAAGTGAAGAATCATATGATCAGCCCAATGCACATGCTGAACATTTACAGAACAATGAACACTGACCAACAGTAGGGCGAGTAGGGGCAAGTTGTCACAGAGTTTGAAACAATTACCTTTTTTTCTGCTCACAAGGCTGCATTTATTTGATCAAAAATACAGTAAAATTGTGAAATATTATTACAATTTAAAACAGCTGTTTTCTATGTGAATATCTGTTAAACTGTAATTTATTTCTGTGATCAAAGCTGTATTTTCAGCATCATTACTCCAGTCTTCAGTGTCACATGATCTTCAGAAATCATAATAATATGCTGATTTGCTGCTCAAGAAACATTTCTGATTATTATCAATGTTGAAAACAGTTGTGCTGCACAATATTTTTGTGGAAACTATGATACACAAACACACAAAATAAAAAATAAAAATAATTAATACTTTTATTCAGTAAGCGTGAATTACATGTTTTAAAAGTGACAGATTGTAAAAACATTTATAGTGTTACACAATATTTCAAATAAATGTTTTACAGTTCCCACATAAATATCAAGCAGCAAAAACTTCACCACTGACTATATTAGGAACCATTATTAATTAATCACTAATAATTGGGCACAAAATCAGCATATTATTATGATTTCTGAAGATCATGTGACACTGAAGACTGGAGTAATGATGCTGAAAATACAGCTTTGATCACAGAAATAAATTACATTTTAACAGATATTCATATAGAAACAGCTGTTTTAAATAGTAATAATATTACTGTTTTTACTGCATTTTGATCAAATAAATGCAGCTTTGTTGAGCAGACATTACAATATCTTATCTTAAAAAACATTAAAAGATTTTAATGACTTCCAACCTGACTGGTAATGTAGCATATGTTAGCATAATATTAATTAAAAAAATAATTAAAAAAAATAAAAAGAAGACCTTAAGGTACATATTAGCCTGAGTATGTGGGCATTTTAATATAGTCTTAGACAAACATGAGTCAAAAAGATCTCTGAAATCGTGTTATATTCAAAGTCCAGCTGAAGAACTGTATGTTTTGTTTAAAACTATGAAACTCTGATCTGTCTTGAAGCTAACAGTGTTTAATGTCTGGACATCTGCAGGCTGGGAGTGTGTTAAGAGCTCCTGGATTAAGAAGCAGGATCACAGATAGGCTTGAAGTGTGTGTTTTCTATACTCACACATTAAAATGAGTCTCAACGCGGATCGCAACATTTATCTTCAGACTATTGTGTACATCCCTAATGCTGCATTTGTTTCTCGACCATTTACTACAAACAGTGAGCAAATGAAATCCATCCATCATGTCAGCTCAAGCTAAGCTCGAGCTTTAACAGAGACTGAATGGAGAGGAATATAATCGCCTTACCTTCTCCTGCACACCGAGCACCCTACAGTAACATGACTTCTAGTGCACACTTAAACACTCATTCACCAGCACAAACTAAAGGAAGCAGAGGCGCTCGTATCTTCAGGTTGTTTCTAAAGTTTGTGGTAATCTTCATTGAGTTAATATTCCTCGCATATCCAGACACATCAGTGACTACGCTTACGGTTTTTAACCAATAGGAGTGCAGTATTACGTTCTGAACACGCCCTCTTGCACCTCGTCGGCCAATCAGCGCGCTGGATGGCGGTTGCTCTCCGCGGTGCTGAAGTTGTTGTTGACTGACCTCATTATCATTATCAAGTATTTGATTATCAAGTATGTTCATACATATAAACGAATGTATTCTCCAAAATGTTCTTCTCTACACATGTGTTTTTTTTAAGTTATAATCGTATTTTAATCACAAGAGATTTCAAACAGGCTAACCTCAGAAAAGGAGTTAACAAGTGTTAATAAATGCCCAACTAAAGACGAATGTCGAAAAACAGATGCCTTCTGTTTCACATACTTTTATTGGCAACAAAAATAAATCTTTAAAGTATGAGATAAATTATGAAAATGATTATAAACTCTTGAGGATATAGAGTGGAGTTCTTCCTCACTGTAAAAAGTAATGTTATGTTAAATGTGATACTGTTTCTTAGTAATTATTAGTGAAATTTACGAGCAATTTCTGAGTGAAAAAAATGTCTACGATATTTTTCAGTGCTCGTGCATTTGCATTATTTTACCACTAAGTGGCAGAGTTTCTATGTCAGGTCATATCTACTTTATAGCTTCATTTCTTAGTTCTGTCATGCTTATAAATGTAGAAAATGCATGAAAGCAGAGAGAGGATGAGGGTGGAGATTAATGAGTGATAATCTCTCCTGTCAGTCAGATCAGATCAGAGCACAGCATCACTCTCCGTCTGCAAAACTCATCTTTATTTGTCTTCAGTGCTGGAACCTCACCCGGTCATCGTGAGGAAGATATAATAACTGCTTCTGAAGATGATGCGAGGATACAGACCGGTGAGTATCTGCATTTGCATTGATTTTTTTTTTTTTTGCATTCAAAGTTTTAGTTTTAACAGTTATGCTGTGAATATTATGCATGTTTTTTTAGTTTTTTTCCCTACTGGAGAATAATTTGAACTTGCTTTTGTCATAATATTTAAAAACATCATCTCCTCAAATGTAACATTTTCACAAACATACGATTTAAAACATATATATATTAAAACAAGCTCGGATCACATCGGTTTTTAATTTTAGTTTTCATAACTACTGCAAAATACTGTATTGTACAGAAATAAGCCACTGACGTTGTTATAAAATTGCTGTTTTTTATCCTTAGGAGAATAAAGCTGTGATAGAAATATTGCTTGCACAAATAACTCGTGCATGTTTTTATTTATTTTTTTATTTAAAATTAGTTCATATATCACAGATTCCTGAGGTATCCCAACAAAAGTATTTTTTAACAAAGATCTGGAAGAAATAGTTCATTAATTGCACATTTTATAGTGTGATATCAATGACAGATATTTCATACTTATGTTTTTCATTTCAAATTTGCACATATCAGACCTGTACACACATAATTGTCTATATTATATATTGTGTTTTTGCTATTTTGTACATTGCCTATTTGTATATTATTCTTTATTATTTGTGTCCTGTCCTGTTGCTGTCATTCTGTTGCACTGTGGAGCTTCTGTCACTATAACAAATTCCTCGTATGTGTAAACATACCTGGCCAATAAAGCTCATTCTGATTCTGATATTCACATTCAGAGCAATACATGGATTATATATGAAACTGATATGAAGTTTGTAGCAAGATTGAAGCTGCAGCTGTTGCAGAAGGATGATTTAAAGATGTACATATTGCAATTGCAATATGTTTTTTTATTCAAACCGTGGATCGGAGGATTACAGTAGCTTTACCTCAGGACACCCCAGTGCTTCAGACACAACAAATCCTTCATAATGATGGTCTGCTGCATTCATATTGTCTCAGAGCTGATTGAAATTTGTCGCCTACAAACTTCTTTGTCTGTTTGGTCTCCACAGACTCCCGTCTCCAACTCGACTCTGTCCTTCTGTGGCTCTGATAACTCCTCAGCGTATAAGGTTGATAATGGCCTGCTGAATAACGGCTGCTTTCTGGACGCTCTCGGTGTCGTCCCTCATGTCTTCTTGCTGTTTAGCACCTTCCCCATCCTCTTCATCGGTGAGATGCTTTCTCAGATTTCACAAATATTGTTACAACATTATTTGAGATACAAATATTGTTCAAGTGCATTGAGAAAAATCACAGGAATACTCTTACAAATTATGTTTTCAAAATGAGTTTTCACAGCGATGCCTTAGAATAGCATTTTTTTGCTTCCCCAAAGAACCTTTCAATTAACTTTTTTCTTAGCATGAAGAACATGAAGGACCTTTTGTGCAATGGAAAGGTTGCATTGATGTTAAAGGAGTCATATGATGCGATTTCATGTTTTTGTTTCTCTTTGGAGTGTTACAAGCTGTTTGTGCATATATAAGATCTGTAAAGTTGCAAAGATTAAAGTCTCAAACCTAAAGAGATATTATTTCTAAAAGTTAAGACTCGACCATGCCCTCCTAAAAATGGCTCATTTAAACACGCCCCACATGTCTACGTCACAGTGTGGGAAGATTTGTAAAACACCACCCAAACGTATACGCAATGAAAGAAGGCATAACTTTTATTCTCGATGTAGTATTGTTGTTGCCGCCACCATGTCCTGCAGACGCTGTGTTTCATTGTGAAAGAGAAACTACTTTGTTTAGGCTTCCAAATGAGGACACAACTAGAAATCAGTGGTTAAGTTGTATTTACAACACTGTTCCAGAACAGTTCAACCCAAATATTGGAGTGTGTGCAGCGCATTTTACGGAGGACTGTGTCCTGAACCTGGAGAGAGTAGACTACAATGTGAACACTATGAATGGCTGTGATGTGAACACTATAAAGTGGAGCAATTCCAACGTCGCAAGGACAGTCTGGTGCTTCAGATTCACAGCCTGTAAGTACATTTCGATATTTAAAGAATTTGCTACTGACTATTCAAATGCGAGTTTTGAGCTGTGTAGAGTAGTGCTTGTTTGCCGTTTCTACATTCACAAATGCAGACATGGTAATGTTTACGCGGCGCGGTGCAACAGGTAAAAAGACCGTATGAGTCATTATAATCAGTAATTATGTCCCCACTGGATGCAACAAATGCCTTGTTTATAATGGGTTTTATTGTCTTTGTCTCGTTGCGCCGAGACACGCCATCACAATATGGTAAGGGGCGTAACATTTCCGTCTCACGCTTGAGGTGTTCAGCCAATCACAACGCACTGGATAGCTGGCCAATCAGAACACACCTCGCTTCTCAGAACGATGAGCTTTGTAAAAATCGACGTGTTTCAGAGAGGCAGAGCATAGAGGAGCAACAATAATATACAGTATGTGGAAAATAATGTGTTTTTTGAACCTTAAACCGCATAAACACATTGCATTACACCAAATACACAAACTAATGTTCTTTTTAGCAACATCATGTGACCCCTTTAAAGATTCCTCATGGAACTATCAATGCTGATAAAGAAGCTTTATTTGTAAGTGTGTAAATGAATGAAGATGCTGTGGTTTTGTGTGATGTGTGATGGTGTGGTTGTGTTTGTAGGCTGGGGCAGTCAGAGCTCTAAGGTTCACATTCATCACAGCACGTGGCTTCATTTCCCCGGTCATAACTTCCGCTGGCTGCTCACCACTGTCCTGCTCTTTGTGCTGGTGTGTGAGATCGCTGAGGGAATCGTGTCGGACGGGTGAGAACAACTACTAAACCATGGCTTCGCTTCAGTGATTATCAGCTCATTTGTGTTTGACAGTTGTGCACAGTTATTTAGACATGAGGAATACAATAGTTATATAACATTTCTAAATTAAATAAATAAAATAAACCTGTATTTAAGATTTAAATTGCTTTTAAAATTAACTTTTAAAATTAAGATTTTTTTTTATTGTGTTACAATGCATTTAGTTGTTCAAAAGTGACAGTAAAGACATTTATGTTACAAAAGATTGATTTCTATTTCAGATGTTGTTCTTTTGAACTTTCTATTCATCTGTGAATCCTGAAAAATAAAAAGTATCATGGTCTCCACAAAAATATTGTGCAGCACAACTGTTTTCAACATTGATAATAATCAGAAATGTTTCTTGAGAAGCAAATCAGCATATTATTATGATTTCTGAGGATCATGTGACACTGAAGACTGGAGTAATGATGCTGAAAATACAGCTTTATCACAGAAATAAATGACAGTTTAACACATATTCACATAGAAAACAGCTGTTTTAAAGTGTAATAATATTTCACTAATTGTCACTGTATTTTTGATCAAATAAATGCAGCCTTTCTGAACAGAAGAAATATATATATATTTCTTAGGAATTTAAACATTATTTGCATTGAGATAATAACAGTTTGTATGAAGATAAAGCCCAGTTTTCATCACAGAACAAATAAAAATAGACAATGATAGTCACATGCTGCAGTATTTACTGACTGAATGAAATTCTCCACCAGGTTCAATCAGTCCCGTCACCTCCACCTCTACATGCCGGCAGGACTCGGGATACTGGCTGCCATCACGTCCATCGTCTATTACCACAACATAGAGACCTCCAACTTCCCCAAGCTGCTTATAGGTACAAACAGACCCAGACAGCATGATTTCACACTGGACTGATGATACCTGAGATAAACGCTGAACGTAGTGGAGCGGCGGAGACCAGACAGTATGCAAACAGGGGAAAGACATCTCAAAATATGCTCATGAAATATGTATCTTCTTATACAGCGTTGCTGATCTATTGGACTTTGGCCTTTATCACCAAAACCATCAAGTTTGTGAAGTATGACGATCACGGCATCGGTCTGAGGCAGCTGCGTTTCTGCATCACAGGACTGCTGGTGCTTCTGTACGGCCTGCTGCTGGGAGTCGAGGTCAATGTGATCCTGCGGAGGGTAAGTACAGGGTCAGAGGATTATTTATAGTGGGCGTGTTTGTGTAAAATAATGCATATCTGCCACTCAGAGAGTGGATTAATGGAGACAGTGTTTAAAGGGACAGTTCACCCAAACATGAACGTTTGCTGTTAATTTACTCAGCCTCAGGCCATTCAAGATCTAGGTGACTTTTTTTTCTTCAGTAGAACAGTAAGGAGGATTTTTAGCTGAAACCGTGCTGCTTGTGAATCATAAAATGCAAGTCAGCAGCTGCACGTTTTTGAAAAAAAAAATATATATATATATATCAAGAAACACAAAATGAATCCCCGTGGCTCCTGACAATATATTGAGGTCTTATGAAGTGAAACAATCGGTCTGTGCAAGAAACTGAGCATTATTTACAAAATCATTACCATTATTTCCACTGGTGACATCAGAAATGTCATGCATAAAAATTGTGTCTTTGATCCATTAATTGCACAATTGCAAGAATTTTTTTTTTAAACTATTTAAATATTTAAATATTTAAAAACGTTATGTGTGTGAAGTACATTTACTAAAAATACTTGTCTGAAAAAACTACCTAGTAACCATTCGCCTCCATGTCAGACAATAAATTAAGCCATGGGGACATTGTCAGACCTCTGTCATGTGTGTCTTGTGTTCCCGCCTCTTGTTTCCTTATATGGTTAGTTTCATGTCATTATTAGTTAATTCTGTTCCAGGTGTGTGTTTGTGATTGTGTTTCTTACCATGTGTATTTAAGTCCTGTTTGTTGAATTCTATGTCGTCTGGTCTACTTGTTATTCCCACCTTGCCCTGTTTTATTGCCTGTCTTACCTTGATGTCGTCATTAAAGACTATTATTTTGAAGTATCTCCTCGTCTGCGTGTTCCTCGTTTCTCCCTGCTGTGTGCACCGTGACAGACATTGACATTTTAGCGTAATTATTGCAAACAATTAATAAAATAAAATAAAATAAAATAAAATAAAAATAAAAATATGGTACTACTAGTACTACAAATATTAATAATAATAATAATAATAATAATAAACATAAATGTTCTTTTTTTATTTTTTACTGTGAGACAACTGAAATCTGCTGGAAAAAACATATATGTGTGAAAATGTTTCCTGGAATAAAAACTTCTCTGAGGAAATGCCTTTAACCATTCTCCTCTATGTCAGACAATAAATGACGGCATGTGGACACTGGCACTTTAGGTATGGCATGATCTCCTCTGTGTATTGCATAACCGAGCTGCTCCGGGTCCATGTGAGATTAAAATACAGAGAACCTGGCCTGGCTGTATCCAGCTGAATCAAATGCACCGCAGCCCACAATGAACTTCTGTTCGTGTCTGACAGCTGTTTGTGAGCCGCGTCACTTCTCGCTGGACGGGGCAAATCCCTCACTTTCTGCTGGCTTTGCTAAGCTGTTTATCAGGATGGTTGTGTTCTTCTGAGGAGAACAGAGACTCAATCCAGCTCTTGAACTTATGACTGCTTAGAAATGAATGTTCATAACTCATCAGTGGGGATAATCCAGTCTCGTAACCGTACCACATTTGGCCTCATGTTATTAAGCTAAAGTTTCAGGTAATTAGCAGATGAGTCAGGCTGTTTGGGGGGGAAACAGCTAGGCTGCATGCTGATAATACATTTTAACTGGTGTCAAATTATAGTTTGGCAAGAAAATGATGCATTATCTGTTTTTGGACATAAACGTAAGTCATTCTGGAGTTTGAACAATTGGAAACAAAGTATCTAGATGTGTAAACTATACTGTGCAAAACATGGGTCAAGTATTACTAAAGTTTGTTTTACTAGAGCATCCCTTGTGAAAAAGAAGTACACTTTACTTTTAAAAAGTTTATACTTCAGTGTAAACTGAATGTAGTTTTTTAGACACTTAATTGCATGATATCTACAATTAAGTGAATATGTATTATATTTAAAATTTATATTAAATGCAATTAGTTGAACTTTTACACTAACAGTGCATTTCAGTAACATTAACCACTCTTCTTTTCACAACATTTATTTAGAAATCCAATGAAATTGTTTCTAAAAGCTAATGAAAATGAGGCATCTGACATTACAGCTCGATTTTATTATTATTTGGTGATTTTTTTTTTTTTTTTGCAAAACTATTTTTTTTCTCAATACTTCATATTTATTTTATGATTCTTCATTTTTGTTTGCAAAAAGCATGTTTATATTTTGCTAAATCCTTTCTTTTTTTTTTGCAAAGCTTTATTTTCTTTTGCAACGCTTCATTCTTTTACAAATATATGTGGCATGGTTTTGACTCCATAATGAATGTCTTTTCCAACCCTAGCAATGCTCTTGTAAGAAGGCTTAAAAACACACAATGTTGATTTGTGTGACTGAAGTGCACTACACGGTCAAATATAATGGGTAATTCCTGTTATTCTAGAGAAGACAAATATCAATGCTGTGAAATACAGAGGCATTCTGTACTTCCTAAAGTCTGGGAAGAGCCATTTCTTGTTTTGCTTCAGCATGTGTTCTTTGTTTTTTAATTGATTGAAAAACTTGAGTGTTCTTCATAAAACCAAGATCCACCGAGCACATTTAGGATGAATTAAAATGGCAAATTTGAGCTTGAGCATCAATGTCCTCGCTGATTCTCTTGTTGTAATTGCAGTAAATCCCTGCATCCATGTTCCAACATTAAAAGTAAAGCTTTCCAAAACAGCACAATCTGTTACAGCAGCAAAAGAAGGAATTAATGATGCACATACAGTATGAGTCTGGTGATGATGCTTGACTAATGATTGTGTTCTCGCTTCGGTTTCAGCGCTACATGTGGTTTACGTATCCCACAGAGGTCAAGCCGCCGGATGACCTCCAGGACCTGGGCGTTCGCTTCCTGCAGCCGTTCGTTAATCTGCTGTCTAAGAGCACATACTGGTGGATGAACACCTTCATCACCTCCGCACACAAGCGGCCCATCGACCTGAAAACCATCGGCAAGCTGCCCATTTCCATGAGAGCTCTCACCAACTTCCAGCGGCTCCGCAAGGCCTTCGACGCACAAGCGGTACAGTAACTTCCTTCACTGCGCTAAAGAGAGATCTGTACGATGCAAATCGTTGCAAAGCAGCTTTACAGAAAATTTAAGTTTCTACGTTATATTTAGTAATAGCTTATCAGTGGTGACTATCTCAAATTGATGTCCATATGGCAGAAATCTATGGTAAAAATCAAGCAGTTAGTTAATGTCATGTAATCAAACAGACGGTGAACACTATTAACTGCAATGATTATATGTTGCGATCAAACTTAAAGCAAAATTTGGTAGTTTTGTATGTTGTCTGAGGGTTGGCATCATCAATTATGAGGATTTACCCCGTCCAGTTTGAAGGTCTAAAGTCTCACTTTATTGTATTGAGTATCTGAGACATTTAGGATTTAATTTGGATAATATAATATAATATAATTTTATTATAATAATCATTTTAAATATATAATTTCAGGTTTTAATTTAAGTTAATGTCAATTTGAAAATGTAGTATTGTTCATTATTACATTATATTATTTTGGGGTTGGTAAGATTGTTTTAAAATATTTTTGAGTCTCTTCTTCATTTATTTGATCAAAAATACAGTAAAAATTGTGAAATATTATTACAATATAAAATAGCTGTTTTCTATGTGAATATGTTAAACTGTAATTTATTTCTGTGATCAAAGCTGTATTTTCAGCATCATTACTCCAGTCTTCAGTGTCACATGATCTTCAGAAATCATAATAATATGCTGATTTGCTGCTCAAGAAACATTTCTGATTATTATCAATGTTGAAAACAGTTGTGTTTTCAGTGCTGCACAATATTTTTTATGATACATTTTCTTTGATTAATTGAAATATTGTTTTTGTAACATTATAAATGTCTTTACTGTCACTTTTGATCCATTTAATGTCTTTGCTGAACATTTCTTAAACTTGTTGACCCTAAATTTTGAACAGTAGTATATGTAGGAATATTTAGTGTATTTTTATAAGTATAAGGTCAGTGCATTAAGGAACACTGATGCAAATCACAACAAAGTGCACTTAACTGAAAGAATAAGGAGTGAAAATAGACAATATCACTCAGAGTTTGTGCAAATTGTTGATGAAAGGCCAGCGATATGTAATCTGGATTCCAGGAAGAGCTGCATATAAGCAGATATTACATAAGTTTAAACAGTTGGATGCTTTTCTCTGCCAAATTCAGAGATCTGCAAACTGAGTTTTCATGCATCTGTGTGTGTTTTTGGCTGATCCTCCCTGTTTTGTGTTGACATCCACTTGTGTAACCAGACTGCTTATGTCCTTAATACAGCAGAGTTGTTTGTCCTGAACAACAGAAGGGACTTCAGAAACACTTCAGATTAAAGCCCTTATGTAAGATACGGAAGAACATGTGTTTGGGTGTGGCATTTACATAATCAGTACATCAGTTACTAAGTTGCCAGTTTCGAGATGATTAAAATGATATATAGTGACTGAATCTCATAGTCTGTCATAAACACACAGTTTTTCACTCTGAGCTCTGTGTGGTGCAGGAGGACGGTCCGGTCCCTCCGAAGAGCTCGCGGTGGATCTGGCTCGCTCTGCGTCAAGCGTTCGGCCGGCCGCTGGTGCTCAGCATCACCTTCCGCTTCATAGCCGACCTGCTGGGCTTCGCCGGGCCGCTCTGCATCTCGGGGATTGTTCATCACATCAGCAGTGACAATCACAGCGCTCTGCCTCCGGTACCATTGCAAATAATACAGTATATACAGTAGCTATTGGGACAGTTAAGATGCACTTAAAGAGATAGTTCACCCAAAAATGAAAATTCTGTCATTAATTACTCACCCTCATGTCGTTCCAAACCCGTAAGACCTTCGTTCATCTTCAGAACACAAATTAAGATATTTTTAATGAATTTCGAGAGCTCCCATAGACAGCAAGGATCCTAACAATCCTTGATCGATCAAGGCTCACAAACGTAGCAAGGACATCGTTAAATAATCCATGTGACGTCAGGGGTTCAACCGTAATTTTACGGAGCTACGAGAATACTTTTTGTGTGCAAGAAAACAAAATTAACGACGTTATTCAACATGTACGCGGATACGTTGTTTATGTTCAGATCAAAGCATAAACAACATAGACAGTGTACCCGCATACATACGTTGCATACGTTGTTTACGTATGTGATACGCTCCAAAATGGCACTATAGGGTGACGCGGAGGAGACAAATTGTTTAATAAAGTTTTGCGCACAAAAAGTATTCTCGTAGCTTCGAAAAATTACGGTTGAACCACTGACATCACATGGATTATTTTAACGATGTCCTTGCTACATGTCTGAGCTCTGAACTGACTGACGAGTTGAATCAGGTGTGTTAGATGAGGGAGAAAGTGCTGCGCTGCTCCAGGACACTTTTGAAAACCATTTCAGAGACATGTTCTTAAATTTGACTCATTTAAAATATATTACATGCATGCACAGATTTAAGGCAGCTTTAATCGCCTTTTTGGTAACTTCATGACTTAACTGACCACGACATTGCATGTACATAGTTTATTTTGCGCTTTGATATGAAATGAGACAGGCTACAGCGCGCGCCGGTGTCTTTGTGTGTGCAATAGAAGACCGAGCACAGTACCGTTTCTGAGCTCGTTTGACTCGCGCCTGCCGCTGAAGTGAAGCTGAAACGTCTCCCGTTTGATGTGGTCATAAGGACGTTCTGCGACTGATTAAATGCACTTCTTGTCAAGAGAAATCGTGACAGAAACAGCAGTTGTGAGTGCGGTGGCCAACCCTAGCCCCGCCCCTGTGTTAATTGAGTTCAATATTTTTAATGCGTTAAATTGAAAAAATTAATCGCATGCGTTAACGTGCTAATTTTGACATCACTAGTAATATATTCATGTTCCTGAACACTGAGTGCAAACAAACACTTAGGGGAACTGCTTTGTGATTCTGTTCATTAATCGAGTCAGGTTGTGTGACGCTGCATAATATGTGTCACTTTATATGCAAGAACAACCAAAATGATTTATGGCATTTTTCTGCATATTATTTTGAAACACGTTCATTTTATTTACTTCTTAAAAATAGGTTGCTCTGGTTAAGATCGAATATGTACTCTTAAAATATGTGATCCTCTGTTTTTACAAACACAAGGGGGATGATACAATGTTTATCTCATCCCTTGAACACACACATCCACATTTGAACACACTTAAGGGGCTTCAAGAGCACAGAGATTGCTGTGATATATGACTTTGAGATATATCACAGCAATCTTTGTTGTTATTAGATGACATATTAGATGTTATTAGATGACTCTCTGAGCTTTAATAAAGAGGGGTGATTTGCATCTAAAACTAGCCTTCCTCCCTTAGTAGATTTATTGGTCTTTCTTTCTTTCTTTCTTTCTCCAATCAAATCAAAATTTGATTATATTTGAAATGTATGGAAGTCTGTTTCTGCCCCCCCAAGAAAAAAAAAAAAAAAAAGTTAATTTTTTTTATCCCATAATTTAAAAAAAAAATATCCTAATTCCAAATAATTAACTTTTTTTTTTTTTTTTTTTTTTTTTAAGTCAGAATTGTGAAATAATAAGCTTGTAATTGTAAGAAAAAAACAGTCAGAACTGTAAGATAAAAATTCACAATTAACATTTTTCTTTTTTTTATTCTGTGGATGAAAAAAAAATGAATTATGACATGTAACCTTAGACTTCAGAAGTGAAAATGAAATTGGAATTGCGGGAAAAACATGGAATTGTGAGGTAAAAAGTTGCAATTAACTTTGTGAACTTTGTGAACTTAATGAAGAAAATAATCCAAAAGTTGAAAATAAAGTATCAGGTAGGTGAAGGATGGCTTTATTGTCACAATAAGCTGGCCTCCATTTAATAATTTGAATTAAAACTATAATTTACACTCAATACGTTATTATTGCGTACTGTTTTTTAATGTACTACAATACTGAGGTGCGGATAATTGCCACTATTTGCAATAAGTAGTATAAAATCCTGTTATTTTAACAGTGTAAATAGAATCTATAGCTATTTGCACTTAGTGTAAATAACATCTATCACTAAGATCATTTAGTGCCTTTTTTTATTCTGTGACGAAAACAGGCTTCGATAGAAATGTGACCTGGACGTGTTTGTGCCAGATTCTCCCACCGCTGGATATTTGACACGCTTGACTCTGTTTGTAGGTGAAGCTGCTCGGAGAGCACTTCCTCTCGTCAGAAGCGTTCCTCGCGAACGCGTATGTTCTGGCCGTGCTGCTGTTTCTGGCGCTGCTGCTGCAGAGAACCTTCCTTCAAGCGTCTTATTACGTGGCCATCGAGACCGGCATCAAACTCAGAGCAGCCATTCAGGTGAGATTCATTCTGCTTGTATGTTCAGGGTTCTGTTGAAGCTTGAGCTAACTGTTAGACATGTGTCTGGTAACCTGGAAACATTTCTCTGTTTTTTCCCCGTACAGACTAAGATTTACAATAAGATCATGCGTCTGTGCACGTCTAACATGTCTATGGGGGACATGACCACGGCTCAGATCTGCAGTCTAGTGGCCCGAGACACAAACCACCTCATGTGGTTCTTCTTCCTCTGTCCCAACCTGTGGGCCATGCCGGTTCAGGTTAAGATCAACCATTGCTTTATGTAAATTATACCACGGGTTCCCAAACTCACTCAAGCCAAACACATTAGATGTAAAATGAAGAATGTGTTGAGTATAATTTGAACCAGTTGAACTTGAATTGGTTTAGAATGGGCCTGTAGAAATAACTTTACTGTCATCATTTAATCATCCTCAAGTTGTTACAAACCATATGACTTTCTGTGGAACACAAAATGAGTTTTTGAAGATTTTAAGATGATATTTCAATATTTATTTTTTTTTTTATAAATAAAAAGAAAACAAGTTGATAGAATAGAAACAGAATAGAGTGTGCTAGTGTTAGAGGGTCATTATTTTATTTTTGTAAACAAAACATTCATGTATTCACGGTTCTCTTATGTTGGTTATTGGTCAAATCACATGCAGGTAAACAGAAAAAATATTGAATATTTTTTCAGTAAATGTTTTATTTTGATTGTTTTTATTTTAAAATGAATTATATATAGGGCTGCATAACTTTAAAATTATAAAGCAATTATTTTGTAATGTATATGGTGATTTGACACCAATTTGACATCTGATATCTCTTTTGGGGTCATTATTATTATTATTTAGCAGGGTGATTATAGTTTCAATAAAAGTAAAACTATAAAAAGGTTGCTGCTTGAAATAAAGTAAATGTTAACTGAAATAAAAATAAAAATATAATAAACATACACTTTTTTAAGTTTCAGTTAGTTCATTTCTCATTCTCATTTTACCTTGATGTAGTAAAATAACTAAAACAAAAGTTAAACAAATATATAAAACTATATAGACATATTTAAAATAAAAAAAAATAAAAAATTACAAGAAAAAAAATAATTAAAAATGAAGTAACAGAATATATACAAATAAAAACGAATTAAAAATATTAATAAAAACTATAACAGTTTCTCAGTGATTCTAAAATAACATTAATTATTAGTTTTAACTCTGATATTTAAAAAAAAATACTGTTGTAAGTTGCACAATAATAAAAAAAATCAAATAATTGTATTATAAGTTGCTAATATTTGTTTTAAATTCTTGACATTCAATCCACCGAGCTTTGAACACCTCTAGCTTTTATTTATGAGGAACACTGGTGTAATTTGATAAACCCTGTATTATAAATAACTAGATAGTGAATGCATTGTAAGTTCAAGTTCAAGTTCAAGTTCATTTTATTTGTATAGCACATTTACAACATGCCACATTTCTGCTTTACAGAAGAGCAAGATTAAACTACATATACAGAAAACAGACCAGACAAACATTTAATACAACCTGTTTAAAAATTAAAAATGGCATATTACAGTAGTCAATACACTAAGTGTTTTTAGCAGGGACTTAAAAACAGACAGAGAAGGGGCCATTCTAATCTCTAGAGGCAGGGTATTCCAAAGTCGATGATGCATTGTAAGCTGTGCTGTGCAGATTGTGATGGGGGTTCTGCTGCTGTATTATCTGCTGGGGGTCAGCGCTCTGATCGGTGCGACGGTCATCATGGCTCTGGCTCCTCTGCAGTATTTTGTGGCCACTCGACTCTCACGGGCTCAGAAGAGCACGCTGGTGAGCAATTCACTGATATTGATTTACCACTGAGATATATAGATGCTGTCACTACACTGTAAATAGCTGAAATAGAATAGAAAGAAACCTGTGTTCTGTTGGGAGTCTGTTTCTAACCCTGCTTATGTATAAGATGTATATCCTCCTGAGACCCCCCCCAAAAAAAGCTTTGTGAATTTACTATTTTTTCACGTCATTACATTGTTTAGAACATAAGAAAAAAATGGAAAAATAACATTTTTGAAAAATTATATTTTATTCATATTTTATTCTATGTCCTCTGTAGAGGACACTAGGACTCAGTTTTTCTAAAAATAAAATGGCATGAATAGACATCAAAAAGGCAAAAACAATAGGATTGTTTTTAAATCACCAATCAATTTTTAGGTTTCAGGTTTTTTTATATTAAACTTTGTTTAAGGATGATTCTCAACTATGTTATAAAATATATAACAAAATTATTTGATATACCATTTTGTGTAAAAATGTCCATAAACTGGTTTTCCCATTAAACACAGTGTATCTATACTGTATCTAATTTGCATATTAATATGTTGCTGTTGGGACAGCATGTTGAAAAAAAGAATTGTCATAATGGGAGTAATAATTGACCAGATTTTCATAATAATATCTAATATTTCATAACAAAATTGATATATAATTAATTTTCCTATTCAATTGTTATGTCTCCCAAAATGCGTAATAAACATGCTTTTAGTCCTGGTGTCCTGCACATGTATGAAATTATTTTCTGTTTCATAACAGGAAGTCATATTTGAATTTGAAAACCCATAACATTTTCCTGAGATGTTGCTTTATGACAAACAATTTCAAAATTATTCAGATTTAAATGACAATTACAAAATATAATCATATTTCCATAAGGATGTAAATTTTTTCACTAAATTAAATTTAGCCATTTTAAAGACCTAGTAGAGGGAGTGGTTATGATGAAACATCCAATCATTTAATATCTCTATAAAGCCCTGAATGTGCTCTGTACAGGACATCCAGACTTATACCTGTGACATGTGAGGTCTCAGAGAAATACACTCAAATAGAATGTCCACTACAGACACAAACTCCATAGCTGGGTCTCAGGAGAACATACTGTAAATCACCTTGAATGCATTCTAATATCAGTCAGATGCTGTACACGTTACAGGAGTACACCAGCGAGAGACTGAAGAACACTAACGAGCTGCTGCGGGGAATCAAGCTGCTGAAGCTGTACGCGTGGGAACACATCTTCAGATCCAGCGTGGAGGAGACGCGCAGACAGGAGCTAAAGAACCTGCGCACGTTTGCACTCTACACGTCCCTCTCCAGTGAGTCTCTACACACACACCACAGAGCATGTGTGTTCAGTCACAATCATCAACACAAATAAAACAGATCATTCATATCTGGAAAACAGAGATTCGATATACTATAAAATATACAAATCTGAAAATTGCAAAAAATATATATATATATATAATTTTTTTTTTTTTTACAATGCATATTGTTTCAAAACACCTTCATAAGAACATGCTACAAGTAATTTGAATTATTTAAATAATTTTATATGTAAGTGTATCATATGTATACAGTATGTGTATATGTGTATATGTACTGTATATATATATATATGTATATATATATATACGTGTGTGTGTGTGTGTGTGAGTGTGAGTGTGAGTGTGAGTGTGAGTGTGAGTGTGTGAGTGTGTGTGTGTGTGTGTGTGTGTGTGTGTGTGTGTGTGTGTGTGTGAGTGTGAGTGTGAGTGTGAGAGTGTGAGTGTGAGTGTGTGAGTGTGAGTGTGAGTGTGAAGTGTCAATAATAATAATAATATATTATTAATAATAATTGGTAATCAGAAAAGTACAAAAACCTAAAAAATATTTAATTTAATTTAAGTTTATTTGTATAGTGCTTTTGAGAATTATTTGTTACAAAGCAGCTTCACAAAAAAGAAAAACAGAAGATGTTAGAAATTCAATAAAATTCAATTATTTAAATATTTTTATATCTAAAATTATATATTTACATTTGTATTATTGCATATGTCATAAAATATCAAATAAAATTGCTCATCAGAAAATTAAAAAAGCTTCACAGTACATCTTGTTTCAAAGCAGCTACACACAATGTTATAATTAAATAAATAATTTCATAGATGAAAGTATAAATATATATTATAATATAAGTAAATTTAAATTATAATATTTTTTATTGCATTTGTATGTAAATCAAGTAAAAATGCAGTTATTTCTTTGATTGTTGTCCTCAGTCTTCATGAATGCTGCCATCCCAATCGTTGCTGTTCTCACAGTGAGTCTCACTCTTATGTGATGCTCTCTCTCTCTCTCTCTCTCTCTCTCTCTCTCTCTCTCTCTCTCTCTCTCTCTCTCTCTCTCTCTCTCTCTCTCTCTCTCTCTCAGCTCACTGGTTTGTGTGTCAGTGTGAGAGCTCTGTGTGTGTTTTGCTGGCAGATCTTTGTGGTTCACGTGCACCTGCACAGTGCTACAGACTTCGATCTGTCTCCCGCTGTGGCGTTCGGCTCGCTGTCACTCTTCCACATCCTGGTGACGCCTCTGTTTCTGCTCTCCAGCGTCCTGCACTCCACCGTCAAAGCTCTCGTCAGGTGACCCGCACCATTACCATGCATCTGACATCCATACACTTGAGCAACTAGGGCTGGGCGATATGGCAAAACATTTAAATCTCGATTTTTTCACGATTCTCGATTTCTTACAATTATTATCTAGTCAACTTGAAAATGTAACTACAACATGATTCAAGTAACTTTTTCTTTATTAACCCTCGAGTTAAAGACAATGCTATTGAGGTTGCCAACATGATGTAAATGTTAAACAAATCACTTATTAAATATCTTTGCAGAAAAGATGCATGAACTACAACTACATATTTTACAAACTTGTCTTATACATATAGTATCTGACCCTGGAGCACAAAAGCAGTCATAAGTAACACAGGTATATTTGTAGCAATAGCCAACAATACATTGTATGAGTCAAAATTATCCATTTTTCTTTTATGCCAAAAATCATTAGTATATTAAGTAAAGATCATGTTCCATGAAGATATTTTGTAAATTTCCTACCATAAATGTATCAAAACTTAATTTTTGATTAGTAATATGCATTGCTAAGAACTTCATTTGAACAACTTTAAAGGTGATTTTCTCAATATTTAGATTTTTTTGCACCCTCAGATTCCAGATTTTCAAATAGTTGTATCTCAGCCAAATATTGTCCTATCATAACAAACCATACATCAATGGAAAGATTATTTATGACTGGTTTTGTGGTCCAGGGTCACAAATGTTCAGAAATAATATGAGGAAAATACTTAAAAAGAAAAAAAATCTCAAAAGTCAAGGTGATTCAATTTCAAAATGACTGAAGGTATAACACCAGTAGACTATTATTACTATAAATGTTCTGTAAAAACAGCGATCAGCAAGCTTTCAGTCTGTTACCATGATGCAATCATGAAATATCAGACATACAGTAGAAGTTCTTCAGGTTTTTTTATTCACTTGTACTGTTTTTCCATAGTTTGTTTGACTGTTGCACTCACATCTCTTGCAGCGTCTCATGAATGAAACAGCAGTCTAAAAACACGGCGCTCAAGTTAAAAGAAGTTCATTCCCATCTTCTTGCATGTTTTCCTCTTCCACTGCTCGCGTCACATCTTTATCAACACAAAGCTCATTCTGTGTGAACAGCACCTCGTGATATATTCTCCTCACGGTCCTTCACTGAGCGTGTCACTCGTGAGTGGTTAATCATGTGCGTTCGGAGCATCCGTTTCTCTTTACTGTTATCACTGGCATATTGTCAAAGTGTCTAATTCTAACGTTTGGTAATATTTCTATTGAAAATTGTGATTCCTTGATTTCTAAAAAATAAAATCGTGGCAAAACATTAAATTCGAATTAATCGATAAAATCGGAGAAAACGACCAGCCCTATGAGGAACTAATGCTTCCAGACTCATTGTTTCACACATTTGATCTTAAAAAAGCCTCATGTTTGACCTCTTCTCTTCTCAGTGTGCAGAAGCTGAGTGAATTTCTTGGCAGTTCTGAGATCAAGATCGATCAGGATCCTGTAGTTCAAACTACAGCAACAGAAAACGACAACGGCAACATTAAGTCTGTGGTGAGTTCAGCTTCATGTCCTTCCCAACCCTCGTGTGAACTGAGTTCTGCACAGAAAACAAAAGGATAGATGTTAAGCAAGGATACAGTGAACTATAGCTTTAAGTTAGAGGAAGATTGAGTATTGCTCTTTAAGCATGCATTTATGATTGTTTCAAAAGCATCTGCACTCAACGCTAGGGCTGCACGATTAATTCAAATAAAACCAAAATCACTGTAATTATTTTTAATTAATTAAAAAATATATTTAAAGGCAGACATAAATCTTAGTATTGCACTTTTATTTTATTTTGAATTTTTCCTAAATACATGATTTTTTTACAGTCATAATATTTCTTATCTCATTTTTATTTACAAATTTTTATTTTTTCATTTAATAATAATAATAATTACAACAACAACAAAAACAATTATTTTATTTTATATATATATATATATATTATTTTTTTAAATTTCGCCAAAGTTTTCAACCCTACAAACAAGCACAGCAAGCCTGGAATTTTATTTATTTATTTATTTATTTTAAATGGCATTTTAAATTGCTATTTTTTATCATAGAAATCACAATTTGATTTGTTTCCCCAAATGGTGCAGACCTACTCAACACTTTATTGACATGAATACTAGTTTTGCAATTTTATAGTTGTAAAATGTAAAATAAAATTATTATTATTAGATACACAATTTTATTTAATTTTTAATTTTAATATTTTATATTTTATATCTAAAATGTTTTTATTAAATCATTTTTATATTTTCATTTAATTTATTATTATTATTATTATAGCTTTTTTAATGAATAATTCCTGCATTGCATGACTGAAGAGTTGTGTTTCTCTGCCTCAGTATGCATTACAGCTCCAGGCCAAACTGGTGAATCGTAAGAATAAAGCCAAGCAGGACGTGAACAGGAACTTTGAGCAGCAGGACCAGGAGCTGACGGCATCAGCCAATCACGACGAGGACGTGTGCATAAAGGTCCGATTCATATGATACATGCTTTATTGAATACTGAATGTCTAGAACATTGATCTGTTGATGCTGATTTTTAATAATCAAATTACTTGGTATAGTTTTCTGCGTATTAAACTTTTTTTCCTAGATTGTGAACGGCTACTTCACATGGACGCAGGGATGCCCGACTCTCACCAATATCGACATAAAGGTTCCTTTCGGTGAGGTTTTGCCAGTTTGCACAGTTGCTGTATTTGCAGCAGAAGCACTAATGTGACTCCACGTGATCTGTAGGTCAGCTGACGATGATCGTAGGGCAGGTGGGATGCGGGAAATCCTCTCTTTTGCTGGCAGCACTGGGAGAGATGCAGAAGATTTCTGGAAACATCACATGGAACAGGTAAAAATCAACATAATGCTGTATTATAATATAAGATTATGAGAGGCTGTGCTTTATTGTGAAAGTCATCATGTCAAAGGGCATTAATACAATATAATGAAAGCCCTTCTTTATTTCATGGTTATTATTGTTAACTAAAAATAAAAGATTTTTGTTAATACATATTATGCTTAAATAAACTATACATAAAAACTAAATAATTAATTAATTGAAAATTAGGAAACAAAAACTAAAGGAAATAAGTTTGTTGAAGCACTTAAATTACTAAATAAATAACGGAATAGTAAATAAATAACAACTTAGAAATAAATGAAAGCTAAAACTGAAACTGAAATAAAAATAAATAAAACCTAAATAATATTAAAAAACTAATAAAAATGACAAAATCACAAAACAAAATTAACAAAAAAATACACTAGAATTAAAACAAAAATGAATATAAAAAATAATAAAAATTGTAATAAAAACTATAATAAATATAAAATAAGACTAAAATAACTATATGGCTGGAACACTGTATTGACCAATCAGCATCTATGCATTTTATAATCTGTTTTTAATCCACTTAATAATTTTGTATTTCATTTTTGTATTTTTAAATACTGGATCGGATTGTAATCAGATCTCATATTAATGCTGCTTTATTTTCTCACAGTTTACCCAAGAGTCATTCTGAAGAAAATGTGAGGTATGTATTACATTACACATATACATATGTATATATATAATTTCTGTGTTTATTGGTTTCAATCATTGATCTATTTTGTCTTACAGAGCCCAGTCTTTGAGTGGAAGACAGTCGCTCAAGTAATTATATGATTATTATAAATGCTCTCTGTCTTATAGTTGATCAGCTGCACAGTTTCCTCACTGCTTGTGTTTTCAGGAAGAGAGGTTCGGTGGCGTACGCTTCCCAGAGGCCGTGGCTCTTAAACGCTACGGTGGAGGAGAACATCTTGTTTGACATGGCCCCTAATGAGAAGAGGTAAAAGGGCCCCGTGATTCCCGTGTGTTCAGTCGTGTGAGAGATGCGTGCGGATGAGACTCTGCACAAACACAATACTCCTGCTGCTGTCCAGAGGCCACAGAAAAGTGCTTTTATCTGCCTTTAAAGAACCGACCGGGAATAAACAGCAGCATCTCAATGAGATTCCAGTGCTGTCAGTGTGAGACAAAAACCTCAGCTCGTCCGTGAGGCTTTGCTGTTATATAAGGATTCAGGATCTGTGTTTAATGCTGGCCGTCACAGAAACATGCTGCTTTATGTGCTTTGATGCACTCTTATTTTACTACCATTAATGCACTATTGTAGTTTTTGTTAATATTTTGAATTAGGTTTTATTTGTATATTTCTATTTTAATTTTAGATAAAGTTTTAGGAATTTTGTTGTGTTTTTTTGTCATTTTTAATAGTTTTTTTTTATATGTCCATACATTTTTCTTAGTTTTTGGATTATTTAGTCTTATTTTTTTAACTACTTTAACTTTAAACAAAAATTAGAAATGTTGCCTTGGCAACTAGCTGAAACAAAATAAGTTTAAGTTGCTATATATTTTATCTTATTTCAATTGATTATTTTATTTTAAGTATTGAAAATGTTTTTTTTAACGATTTTTATTTTATTTTATTTTATTTTATTTTATTTTATTTTATTTTATTTTATTTTATTTTATTTTATTTTATTTTATTTTATTTTATTTTATTTTGTTTTATTTATTTATTTATTATTATTTTTTTTTATTATTATTTTAATTTTTGTATTTTATTGATAGTTAACCAAACACATCTTGCTGGTTGAAAAGCCTTGTGGGAATTTGTAATATATTTATTTTAATATATGCAGCCTAGATTATAACAATCTTGATGTGCAATATCACAATGTTCTTGCTACCATAATTTGATATTATCTATATTATTATTTAATAAAAAAAATGTTTTACTTCAAAACTATTTTCACTCAGAAATTGTTAGTAAATTTCACAAATAATTACAAATAAATAATTTTTCTAAAGGTTTAATTGACAGTTCAATTTTAAAACATTTAAAAATAGTTTTAGATACTTATTAGTATTATTATTATTATTATTATAAAATAAAAAATTACTAAATAAAAACAAGATAAGAAATGTTATGATTGTAATATAAAAATACATAAAAATTGGCAAAGACTAAAACTATAATAATTATTATTTGATTGTGTATTTTACAACTGTAACATTGCAATGCTAATATTGTGTGCCAGGGTTCACAGGCTGATCTGGCTGTTGTGGTCTCTCCTCAGATATAAGGAGGTGATTGAGGTTTGTCAGCTGCAGCCGGATATCGACACGCTGCCGCAGGGAGACCAGACGGTGATCGGAGAGAGGGTACGTCACGTGAGTTATCATTATTAACTGAGCAGAGCGCATGTTCTGTGTGTCTGTGAGCGTCTCAGTCATCGCTGTGTCTCTGTGCTGCAGGGCATCATTCTGTCCGGCGGCCAGCGGCAGCGGATCAGTGTGGCTCGAGCTCTTTATCAGCAGACTAATGTGGTTTTCCTGGTGAGTTCAGACCAGTGTTGAGCTTCATCATCCACACGTTCAGCAGCCGTGTCCGTATAACACGAGCACCTTCATTTGTGCTTTCAGGACGACCCGTTTTCAGCTCTGGACATTCACCTCAGCGATCACCTCATGAATGAAGGAATCCTCAAGTTCCTCCGGCAGGAGAAGAGGACCGTCGTGTTGGTCACTCACAAACTGCAGTATTTACCTCATGCAGACTGGGTACGAGCTTTTAACACTGTGCAGTTATTTCACACGTCGGCCTGCATGGGTCAAACTGAGTAGAGAATTCACATTAATGCATTAACTATATCAAACATTTAGTCAAAGCCATTTAAACAGCATCTGCGGTGTTCATATTATCATTATGTGTGTTGGCTAGGGATCAACCTCATGTCATTTGTTTGCCAGTCTTGTAAAATGTGCTTTCATTATATCGGTCCTGTAGATTATAGCCATGCGGGACGGGACGGTGCAGACACAAGGGACCTTAAAGGACATCCAGTGTGCTGAACCTGAACTGTTTGAACAGTGGAGAACCCTGATGAACAGACAGGACAAAGTAAAGAACAAAAAAACTTGTAATGTTCTTTTAAAATAAAATAAGTTAATAAATAAATATTTGATAAATATTTAATTTGATTTATTTATTTATAAAAAATATTGTTAGATATATGTTCTTTTAAAATAATTAATAAAATAATGTATTTAAAAAATATTTATGTATTTATAAAAATATTTCCTTGATATGATGAACTTGTAAAAAAAAAAAATTATATATATATATATTTTTTTTTTAATTATAAAAATGCTTATTTGATATTGTGTTTTTCTAAAATAAAAAAAATAAATATATATATATGAGTCATTTATATTGTTTCTATGATATGATGGTCTTCTAAGATAAATTAATCATTAAATATTATTGACATTATTCATTTATAAAATTGATTCGATATGATGTTCTTCTAAAATAAACAAATAAATAAATAAATATTTTTTTAAATTAATTAATTAATTTATAAACATACTCCTTTGCTATGATGTTCTTCTAAAATAAAAAAATAATAAATAAAAAAACATATTTATTTATTTACATCATTTGTTAGGGCTATATTTATGCAGTAATGCAGTATCTCAACATTTCCACAGGAGAACACCACAGAACTGAAGAGGAAGAGTTTCAGGAGGGCCATGTACTCTACAGATACTCTGGCCACCGAGGACGAGGATGAAGGTAAAACATCTCCTTCATCCAAACGTGAAACTCAGTGTCAGTGCTTGCAGTGCTAATAGAAATGTTAGCCATACAGGGTTATGCTCTATAACACCTGACAGGTGGCTGTCCTGTAACGTGGTTGTATCTGTCATGCTGTGCGTTTGTCTTCAGTGCCGCAGTGTGACTCTGATGTTCTTGTCTTCATATCTATGATGGCTTCTCGTGTGTGGACTTCATCCAGCTGCTGATCTCACTGTTAGTGAAGTCAAAGGTCTGGACTCGACGGCATGAATCCTCTGATGAATAGCATGCAGCCCGAGGATGTTAGAAACACAGTGAAGCCATTATAACGCTAGTCTTACGTAACACATCCACAACAAAACAGCACACAAAACATTCACTACGCTCCTGCGAGCTACAGTTATCACATTAGGTATTCGGTGTGTAGGTGGTAAGTAATGCAGAGTGTCTTATATCCACAGGAAATCCAAGGATACGCTGCTGTTATCACATTAGTGATGACTATTTAACATTGTGAACGTAGAGCTTTCCTGCATGATTTTCCTGCTCATGATAATGTGCTGCGCTTGAGTCTCAGACGCATGAAACGCATGAAGCGTTCGGAGAAACTGATGCACCTTCTCCTCGTTTCTCTACCTGACGCCACACATGAGTGCATGGAAATTAATAAACCACTGCAGTTATTCAGCATGTTTGTTTACTGATTATCCAGAAATTAACTCTGATTATTGTTTATCACAAATGTTTCATTCTTAAAGGTGAAGTGTGTTATTTCTGTGCCACTACGAACAACCAGAACTGCAAAATAATGTTTCAAGCAAGTTTAGAACATAACATTAATATAATATCATTGCTATCTTTATGTTCAGCTTTTATTTTAATTTTAGTTCAAGTTTTAGTAACTTTGTTCAGTTAATTTTTAGTACATTTTTGTTTAGTAATTTAGTTACTGTTTTATATATATATACTGTATATTCTTCAGCAAGTTAAACTGACATTAATGTAACAATTATCTGAAATAAAATAAGTTTAGGCTTGTGTATATTTTATTTTAATTCAGTTAACATTTATTTTATTCCAGGTTATTATTATTAGTATTATTATTATTATTATTAGTTAACTGTAATAACCCTGGAAGCAGCTAAATTGTTTTCAAAAATCAGGCTGCTTAAAATTCAGTTTGCATCAACATAAATAAATAAATAAGTAAATATATTATAATAGAAAACAGTTATTTTAAATAGTAATAATATTTTTATATAAATATTATTAATTAATATTAATAATAGTTGCTGTATTTTAGATAAAAAAATGCAGCCTTTGTGTGCAGAAGAGACTTTATTCAAAAATATATATTAAAAAAATCTTACCGACACTAAAGCTTTGAATGGTAGTATATTTAAAATTAAAAAAGAATATAAAAATATTACATTAAATTAAATTATTAAATTAAAGTAGTCCCACACTCAGAACTACTCAAACAACAGAATGCATTTACATTTATCAGACGCTTTTATCCAAAGCGACTTACATTGCATTCAAGTTACAGTTTTTACATTTTATCAGCTGGCTTTCCCTGGGAATCGAACCCATGATCTTGGCGTTGCTAGCGCCATGCTCTACCATTTGAGCTACAGGAAAGCATTTCCAAAATGACACTTCTCCTTCATGTAATTAATTCCAGCTGATCTGAGCGCGCTCAGTGGAATGAACAGGCTGAACTCTGCTTAACCTCCTCCAGAATGAGATTGGATGCTGTTTGGTTGTGTTTGCAGACAGCTCCATCAGCACCGATGAGGACAGCCTCAGGGCGGAGCTCCGTCACAGGACCACTATCCCCTGGAGCTCATTTGCGACGTACCTGCGCGCCGCGGGTCTGCTGCTGCTGCCGCTGCTCGTCCTCTCGCAGCTCGCCAAACACTCGCTGATGGTCGCCATCGACTTCTGGCTTGCGCACTGGACGTCCCGCGTCATCGCAGCACAGATCGAGAGTGCCGAGAGCAACTGCACCGGCACAAAGGTCAGAACACTGAAACAGCAACTTGGACAAATTTGAAAAAGTTGTTGAATTCTTAGCTGCTTTTTAACTGAAGTGCTGTTGTGTGAATCCACAGAGACTGTGTCACACATGCTTGAGCATAAACACACACACACACACACACACACACAACAGAGACAGACAGAAGTGCACTGTTTTAATCTCAAGGGGTTTGATCGCAGCTGTTGGAGTCTCAGTCTCAGTCCCAGCAGACCGTCTGTTCACTACAAACACAAGTCTTTAGTCTCAGCTGAATGACTGCTGTTTTTCTTTAGTGAAAGAGTCTTCATGTTTTCAGAGAATCAGTTTCATAATAGGACAATTACCAGGAAACAATGTCAATATAATTTTAATTTAAAAGAAATGCAGTACCGTTCAAAACGTTTGGGGATGTAAGGTTTTCTCTTTGTTTTTCCAAAGAAATTAATACTTTTATTTAGTAAGATGCATTAAATTGGTCAAAAGTGACAGTAAATATATTTATAATGTTACAAAAGATTACTATTTCATATACATGCTCTTTTTTTAAAACTTTCTAATCATCTGTGAATCCTGAAAAATAAAATGTATCAAGGTTTCCACAAAAATATAAAGCAGTAAGTATATATATTGGGGCAATTGTGGCCTAATGGTTAGAAAGTCGGACTTGTAACCCGAAGGTTGCGGGTTCGAGTCTCAGGTCCGGCAGCAATTGTCGGTGGGGGGAGTGAATAACCAGCGCTCTCTCCTCCTTCAATACCACGACTGAGGTCAGACCCTTGAGCAAGGCACTGAACCCCCAACTGCTCCGGGTGTGTGTTCACGGTGTGTGTGTGTTCACTGCTGTTTGTGTGTGCACTTGGATGGGTTAAATGCAGAGCACAAATTCTGAGTATGGGTCACCATACTTGGCCACACGTCACTTCACTCATTCACTCACTCACTATATCAGTGGCAAGCGGTGACTTTTTTAACCGGGTATGCTGAGTGCTAAGATTAAGATCCCCCCCCCTAATTTATTGCTTAGAGATCTATCACTTATCACACTCAGAAATGTTCACGCAATCATGCTATATTTGTCATAAGTTCCACGATCCGGCGCGGTTAGCGCTCACACTACATGCGTAACCACACTCTGGCCCGCTTCTTCCAACCGAGCCAGGGATGGCTAAAGGCACGAAGCGATCACACTAGTCAAACAAACCGGGCTTTGGGAGTTAAATGCGCTCGGGCATGGTTAAGCTTGCCTAGTGTGAGGGTACGTCGGTGGTTCCCCTAGTCCCGCTTGTTCGGTCTCTGGCGGCCTGGTCAGTGCTCCCCAGACCGTCTCGCTGGCTCACGAGGACCATCAGACTCGGCTATGCGATTCAGTTTGGCCGTCCCCCTCCCAAGTTCAGGGGCCTTTGGATCACCTCTGTGCTGGACAAAGATGCTCCTGTCTTGTGTGCAGAGATCGCGGTCCTGCTGGCGAAGGACGCGATACAGCCGGTCCCTCCAGCCGAGATGAGGTCAGGATTTTACAGCCCTTACTTCTGAACTGGGACCTTCACAATCTCCCGTTCAGGATGCGCAGAGACGCATTTTTCAATGCATCCGTTCTTTCAATTGGTTCGCAGCGATCGACCTGAAGGACGCGTACTTCCATGTCTCGATCCTCCCTCTATCCCTGTCGCCTCGTGTCTTCACCAAGGTCGTGGAGGCAGCCCTTGTTCCATTAAGGGAAGCAGGCATTCGCATTCTCAAATACCTCAACGACTGGCTCATACTGGCCCAGTCTCGAGCGCAGTTGTGCGAGCACAGGGACACGGTGCCCAGCCACCTCAGCCGGTTGGGGCTTCGGGTCAACTGGGAAAAGAGCAAACTCTCCCCTGTGCAGAGGATCTCTTTTCTCGGCATGGAGTTGGACTCGATCAACCTCACAGCACGTCTCTCAGTAGAGCGTTCTCAGTCGATGCTGAACTGCCTGGAGTCTTTCCAGCGCAAGAGGGCGGTTCCACTGAAAGAGTTTCAGAGGCTCCTGGGGCATATGGCATCCGCAGCCGTGGTCACGCTGCTCGGATTGCTTCATATGAGACCGCTTCAGCGTTGGCTTCACGACCGGGTCCCGAGATGGGCATGGCGATGCGGCACATACCGGGTCTTAGTCACCCCGTCCTGCCGTCAGACCTTCAGCCCATGGTCGGATCTTGCTTTTCTTCGGGCAGGAGTTCCCCTAGTGCAAGTGTCCAGGCATGTTGTTGTATCAACAAATGCCTCTGCCATGGGCTGGGGTGCAATGTGCAATGGGTCCTCTGGACAGGGCCCCGACTGCAGTGGCATATCAACTGCCTCGAGTTGCTAGCAGTATGGCTTGCTCTGCGTGGCTTCAAATCGCTGCTACACGACAAGCATGTACTGGTCCGTACGGACAACACTGCGACCGTTGCGTACATCAACCACCAAGGTGATCTACGCTCCCGTCGTATGTCGCAACTCGCCCGCCATCTCCTCCTTTGGAGTCAGAAGTATCTGAGGTCGCTTCACGTTGTTCATGTCCCAGGCGACCTCAATCGTGCAGCCGACGTGCTCTCACATCAGCCCGCCCTTCCAGGAGAATGGCGACTCCACCCCAAGACAGTCCAGCTGATTTGGAGACACTTCGGGGACGCACAGGTAGACCTGTTTGCCTCCCCGGACACGTCCCACTGCCAGCTGTTTTACTCCCTGTCCGAGGGGACCCTCGGCACAGACGCGTTGGCACACAGCTGGCCTCGGGGCCTATGCAAATATGCGTTTCCCCAGTGAGCCTTCTCGCACAGACCCTGTGCAAGGTCAGGAAGGACGAGGAGCAAGTCCTTTTGGTGGTGCCATACTGGCCCAATCGGACTTGGTTCCCAGAACTGATGCTCCTCGCGACAGCCCCTCCTTGGCAAATTCCTCTGAGGAGGGATCTCCTTTCTCAGAGAGGGGGCACCCTCTGGCACCCGTGTCCAGACTTGTGGAATCTCCATGTGTGGTCCCTGGACGGGATGCGGAGGTTCTAGGTGCGCTACCTCCAGCGGTAGTAAACACCATCACTTCAGCTAGAGCCCTGTCTACAAGACATGCTTACAGGCTGAAGTGGAACCTGTTCGTCGATTGGTGTTCTTCCCACCGGGAAGACCCCCGTAGATGCCCAATCATGGTCGTGCTCTCTTTCCTGCAAGATGGGTTGGAGCGAAGGATGTCTCCCTCCACCCTCAAAGTGTATGTTGCCGCTATTGCCGCACATCACGATGCAGTAGACGGCAAGTCCGTGGGGAAGCATGACTTGGTCATCAGGTTCCTCAGAGGGGCCAGGAGGTTAAATCCTCCGTGCCCTCATCTGGTACCCTCTTGGGACCTCCCCTCGGTCCTGACAGCCTTGAAGGAGGAGCCCTTCGAGCCTCTGCAGTCAGTAGAGCTTAAGTTTCTGTCGTTAAAGACAGTGCTCCTCACTGCATTGGCCTCGGTCAAGAGGGTAGGGGACCTGCAGGCATTTTCGGTCGATGATTCGTGCCTAGAATTTGGACCGGGTAACTCTCACGTTGTCCTGAGACCCCGGCCTGGATATGTGCCCAAAGTTCCCACCACGCACTTTAGGGAACAGGTGGTGAACTTGAAAGCGCTGCCCCGGGAGGAGGCAGACCCAGCCATTGCTCTGCTCTGTCCCGTCCGCACTTTGCGCGTTTACGTGGACCGCACGCAGAGCTTCAGGACCTCAGACCAGCGCTTTGTCTGCTTCGGAGGACAGCAGAATGGAAAGGCTGTCTCCAAACAAAGACTTGCCCACTGGATAGTGGAGGCTATAGTCCTAGCTTATCAGGCCCAACGCTTGCTGTGCCCCCTCGGAGTAAGAGCACACTCTATGAGAGGTGTTGCTTCTTCTTGGGCATTGGCGCAGGGTGCCTCAATAGCAGACATCTGTAGAGCTGGACGCCAGGTCCAGCACTCGTGTTTTTGCCCAAGGTCAGCCATTGTGCTGGGCTAGGTGCCCGTGTGTAGTGATTCCCCTTCAGGTGATCCCACATGTGTATTCTTCCACGGTACGGCTCCCCTCACGGAGAGCCCGTGTCTTTCCCTGGCAGAGACCTTCTGCAATCTCTGCTGTGTATTGATCTCACCCCAGGCTGGCTGAGTCTATCTCAGAGACTTCCATATGTAGTACCGCCCTTGGCCAGTCCATATGTGTAATCTCCACATGGTACCTCCTTTATGCAGGATGTGGCTTCCGTAGCGTTCCCCTACTTGGGTACACTTTCCTAGTGTTATCCATACCCACTGTATGGAACAGCAGTGGCTCTCATCTCTGCCTAAGCCCTGTCCTATCTTCCATCCCAACTGGTGTAGGGGGACTTGCCAGCTTCCGCAGGGCACTGGAGGGGCTCAGCAATAGTGGCGTTTTCATAGGGATCCCATTTACGTCAGTCACTATGACATAAAGTCGAACGTGACTGACTGAAAGGGAACATCTCGGTTACATATGTAACCCTCGTTCCCTGAAGGAGGGAACAGAGAGATGTTACGTCCCGTCGCCACAGTTGCTGTACCACCGCTGTACGGCCGGGGCACACAGTCTCGGCTCCTCAGCGAAAAACTGATGTGCGTCTGCACGCGCTCTCCTTTTATACCCGCGCTGCGGGGCGGGGTGCGCGTGGCAAAGCACGCACGCCAACTGTCATTGGCTTGTTTTGTTAACACTCGAAGGTGATTGGGCTCTCGGGCGAGATACCATTTACGTCAGTCACTATGACATAACATCTCCGTTCCCTCCTTCAGGTAACGAGGGTTACATATGTAACCGAGACATTCTTCTGGATTTAGTCTGTCTCAGTTTGTTCTGTTTCTTCATGTCTTTCCAGACAGACTGGATGATGATCAGATCAGATCTCTGTGTGGCTGTTGTCAGACAAAAATCTCACTGGATTATTACAATTAATGGAAAAATTAATGTTTGGAAATGTAAACTGATATTTCATACTGACACACTACATCAATAGATAGAAATAACTGACTTAAAACCATTTTTAGCTGCTGAAAATACTAGTGTTCTAAACATTTTGGCCACCATTGTATATACGAGAAGAAGCCATGGTATGAGTATCGTGTCTTGCTTCTTTCAAACATATTAAAAAAACCTTACTGCCCCAGACTCTTGAACAACACTGTATATTTGTCATTAGTTTGAGTGGATGTTGTTGTGTTGCTTCTCTCTCAGGACTGTGAGTTCAGTCACTCGTCGTACCTGCAGGTTTTCTGCGGTCTGTGTGCTCTGGGAATCGTCCTGTGTCTCGTCACGTCTCTGACGGTGGAGTGGACGTGTTTGCGTGTTTCCCGAGAGCTTCACTGCAGCCTCCTGCGCACCATCGTCCTCGCACCCATGAGGTCTGTGTGAGCTCCGCAGCTCATGATCATCCTCTAAAACCACACACATGTACTGCAAAAAATGTGACCCGTGCTGGCAAAATGAGTGTGAATGTGCACGGGCTAATTTTGTGCTAAAGGCAATCAAGGTGAAAAATTTTGATTTTGTTTGAATTTGAGGGTTTCACAGCGATCCCAATGCTCCAAATAGTAATGAATCATCTAAAAGTATCTTTATTTGTGCATTTTTTGAGAGAAGTACTCAGTTCCCCGTTCACTTCTCGCACTGATTGACATCCAAAGCACCCGCATAAAGACGACACAGACGGCGATCTATCCCGATACACATACAGGCCTACGCAGATTTACAGTAGGCTAAATATATTTAAGAATTCATGCAAACATAATATTTATGTCTTAAGTGAACGTTTGGGGAACTGTTGGGGAAAAACATTGGATGTGTAACATTATATTAGATACGAGCATTACACTATGGCTTAACATAGGCCGTCTGTCTCATTAATGTTAATCAAACAATTGATTGAACTGCTTTTGTAGTTTTAATAGTCAACTTACTTGTAATGAACTATTTGTTTTTCTTACTTGAATGCTTTTGATTAGATGTAAAATTAAAAAAAGTAATACACTATACACTTGTTTCTTTCTTGCAATATATTTGTTTAAAACAACAAAGACGAAATAAAAAATAGCTATATTGTGATTATAAATCTAGTAATGATTATTAAAAAATAAGTGGGGGAAAAGATGTATTGTCGCTGGGTGATTTTGCTTTGGAACCTTCAGAAAACTTCAAATCACTTTTTCTCTAAATGTTCTTTGCTGACTCCATCAACCTCAAACAGGTGTAGCTCAGTTTTTTGTTCATTCCAACAAATCATGCATCATTTTGAAGGTATTTTAATAGAGAATGTAAAAATTAAAATAACTCATTTTTGACTCATTTTGCCAGTACAGGTCACAAATATGCAAAAAAAAGTCCATAAATCGGTGTTCTTTGGATTCGGGATTTCTAAATTCATCAAAAAACGAATCACTGCAAGGCACTCAAAATTGTAGTGACAAAATAAAAAAATAAAAAGTTTTCTTACCGGATAAGAAATGTATCCTACTTAGTTGAGCGTATATGTTTTTTATGCACATTTTTTGAATTTATGGGCATCTTGGCGTTTCCATCCAGCACTTTTTTATGCGATATCCCAAAATGCACATAAAAATAGGTGGATGGAAACATAGCTAGTCACATGATTAAGTGTCAAAGCATCACACAGATAATTATTTTTCGTAAATATAATTGTACCCAATAAATTCAAATTATTAATATTAATTAATATGAAAAATAATTATCTGTGCGATGCTTTGAGACTTAATCAGGTGACTGTGTCATGTGACGAATTGATTGTTTAAATGGTGCACTTGTGTGTAGTTTTTAATGTAAAGCCATGTGAATAAAGACTTTTTTCACTACAATTTGGAGTGCCTTGGAGTGATTCTGTTTTTGAAACACATACTGATCTGTGTTTCCCACCAGGTTATTTGAGACGACGCCCCTGGGGAACATCCTAAACCGATTCTCAGCGGACACCAACACAATCGATCAGGTACTGGAGGATAAACAGACTTTACATTTCACAGGAGACCTCATGCATTGTGCTTGCGGCCAGGATTGGTTTGGTCAGTGTTGGAATGGGATGGACGGATGTGTGTGTGTGTGTGATTGCAGCACATCCCGGTGACTCTGGAGTGTCTGATCCGCTCGACTCTGCTGTGTGTGTCTGCGCTGGGCGTCATCTCTTACGTCACACCGCTCTTCCTCATCGCTCTGCTGCCGCTGGCCATCGCCTGCTACTTCATCCAGAAGTACTTCAGGGTGGCGTCCAGGTTAGTCGCAGAGTATTCAAATAAAATAATAATAATAATAATAAAACAATGTCTGTGATAGATAAAGTTTTAGCACTGATGTCTGGAAAAATTCTAGCAGGTTACCTGAACTATTATTTTCTTTATTGTTGTTGTTTTTTTAGGTTGTATTATTTTGTAATATATTTCTTATTTCTCCAAAATGTTAAAAATGTTTTCAATTATGCAAATTTGTCATATTTAATGTTTATAATTAACTTATTAAATAATATTATATTATTTTAATATTATATTAAATATTTAATTAATACTCATTTATTATAGTTTTTATATATTTTATATGTAATGTCATGTTTTATATTTTATATTATTTCTCAATGTTTTTTGTATTATATATTTATTATTGTATATTATATTATTATTGTATTTATACATTTAGTTTAATTACATTTTTAATTTTTATGATTTATTTTTTAAATATCTGTTGTTTCCTAATAATTCTCAAAATTTATAAATATTGAATTTTTTTATTTTACATTTTAGTATATTTCTTCTTATTGTATTCATTGTATTTATATTTATTATATTTCCTACATTTTAAAAATGTTAAAAAATGTTTTAATGATAGAAAATTATTTTTTATAATTTAATTTAATTTATATTTAATGTTCTTAATGTAATTATTTCTAAAAAATGTATAAATGTTTAAATACAACATTTTTATATACTATATAGTATATTTCCTATTATTTCGCAAAAAGTACAAATGTTTTAATGATACCAAAATGGTAATATTATATGTTCTAGTAATTTAGTGGTGCATTTCTTATCATTATTTAACTTCCATTATGAATGGTCTGTTTTCTCTCTGTCTGTATGTAGAGATCTGCAGCAGCTGGAGGACAGCACTGAGATGCCGCTCCTGTCCCATTACTCACAGACCATAGAGGGCCTCACCACCATCAGAGCGTTCAGGTAACACACACACACACACCTAATGTAGAGTCAGTTATTGATCTGACACACCACGGCGACTGACTGGACTCTGTTTTGTCTCAGACACGAGCAGAGGTTTAAGAAGAAACTGCTGGAACACACAGATGCGAATAACATCTCCTCTCTCTTCCTGATGGCAGCCAATCGCTGGCTGGAGGTTCGCATGGTAATGAAAACCATCATAGCAACTCTAGCACAGATTTAAATTACATATACAGTCAAACCAAAATTTGACACCAGATATATATTTTTTTTTTTTTTTACTAGTGGGTGCAGGACACTGTAGTTCATTTATTTAAGTGAGGATAGCAAAATAAAGTAAACTGTGACCCAAAAATTCTTCATACAGTGGACTACCAGTAAAACTGATAAACATTTGGGACCAAAAATTATTCAAACACTTTGACCTGACCATGTTTTCCTGAAGTGTTTTTCTTTAATTGCTAATGTGACATTTTTACACCACAGACTGAACAAAATGAAGCATTGCTTAGTAATTGGTTGACCTAAATTGGTCTTATCTAATTGTGTATTTAAATTTAACAGCTCCGTTGTCACAGACAAACGACCAGATTTGACCAGATTAGACTTTGTACCTACAAGAAGAATTTCAGTTTTATCACTATTAAGTTTAAGGAAATTAGATGAAAAACAATTTTGTATTTCAGCTAAACAGCTTAACAGAGAAGAAGATGGAAATACCAAATTAGGCATAGAAGACATATAGAGCTGGGCGTCGTCGACATAGCAATGGAAATAAATTCCAAACTTCCTAAAAATTTGACCAAGTGGCATTAAATAAATGATGAATAGAAGAGGCCCCAAGACTGAGCCTTGGGGAACACCATCAGTAACATGCGATAGCTCAGATCTGAAGTTTTTAAGTTGTACAAACTGAGTGCAACCAGAAAGATATGATCTAAACCAAGACAGACAGGTGTCCGTAAATCCCAGGGAAACATTGTTAATGAATGCATATTATTTTTGTATTGGCTGTGTGCAGGAGTACATCGGGGCGTTTGTGGTGCTGATCGCGGCAGTGGCGTCTATAAGCAATGCTTTATACAGTCAGCTCTCAGCGGGACTGGTGGGTCTGGGACTCACTTACGCTCTCATGGTAAACTGCAGAAACAAACCTGCTGCTCATCAGTCTTCACTAGTGAGTGTTCCTCACTAACCGCCTCTGCTCTGCCTCCGTGAAGGTGTCCAACTATCTGAACTGGATCGTGCGTAATCTGGCAGACATGGAGGTGCAGCTGGGCTGCGTGAAGAGAGTCAGCGGTCTGATCCACACGCCGCTGGAGAACTACGACGGACTCATGAGTGAGACACTGACACAACGCTGGGAAACAAGAGGGAACAGTCCTAAAAACATAAGAATAAGAGGGGGAAATTAAAAGAAATAATAACAATAAAAAATGATATAAAAAAACAATAATAATAAAATGTGAAGTTATGGATCAAATAATCATTTTAAATCATAAATTTTATTTTTTTTTGTAAAAAAAAATGCAATGCATTTTTGCTGATTGATATGCCAGTTAATATTCATTCAGAGAAAAAACAAACAAACAAACAAACAAACATAATAACAGCATTTCTGGGAACATAAACAATAATATATGAATTTAAATAATATTTGAAAATCTATGTATGCATATTCTTTACTCGCAGGTGAGTTCATATGCATATTATTTAATATATAAAAATATTTTAACAGATATATATATATATATATATATATATATATATATATATATATATATATATAAATATTTTCTTATATTAAAATATTTACTGTTAAAATATATTCATACATTAATATGAATGAAATAATATAAACTAGTGGATTATTATTACTGTTATGTTGTTGTCATTGTTATTTAAATTTTTGCTTCATATTCAAAAAACAAAACAATTTTTAACATTTTTTGAAACTTTTTTTTTTTGGGAACGTTAAATAAAAAAAAATACATGTGACTTAAACATTCATTTCAAATTAATTTTGTAATCAGTTGTATTCTTAAATTCCATTTTTTAAATAATAACAATTTCTATATTTTAAAGATTATCTGAAGCAATATAAATGAGTGATCTATATTCCGGGTGTATACATTAGTAGTTCATATTCATTCAGAAACAATTATAGATAAATAATTATAACATTTTAATAAATAATAATAATAAATAAAAAACTGAATATTATTTTCTAATCATAATCAAAATTAAAATATTGTCGATAATAATAACATTTTAGGAAATAATAATAATAATCATTTAGGAATTATTATCATTATTATTATTAATAATAAACTGAATATTAATTTCAAATCATAATCAAATTAAAATATATATTTATATACATAAAAATTCTATGCATATGAATCAAATATACATTTTTAAAATTTATAGCATTTCTACCAATTTGAATGCACATTATATATTGTGCTTCAAGGAACATTAATGCAATATTTTGTTAATTATTTTTGAAAGTTCTTTAGAAAGTGTTCATCAGCAGATGTGATGTGATTGCAGCTCCCGCTCAGGTTCCTGCCGGATGGCCAAAGTACGGCGAGATCCAGATCAAGAACCTGAGCGTTCGCTACGACAGCAGCCTGAAGCCCGTCCTGAGACACGTCAACGCTCACATCAGACCGGGACAGAAGGTCAGTCTGACGCTCTACACAAACACATTCACAGCTTTCGCTGGAAGAGCAAAATACACGTGAAGACTGAGTGTTTTATGGCTAGGTGGGAATCTGTGGACGGACGGGAAGCGGGAAATCCTCCTTTTCTCTGGCTCTCTTCAGAATGCTGGACACGTTCGAGGGTAACAGGAGCTTCGTAATGATCAAACTCATCATGTTCCGACCTCTTCTGGGTCTTTGTGATTACATGGATGTGTTTTGTTCTCACACAGGGCAAATAGTCATTGATGGGATTGATATCGCCAAGCTTCCTCTGCAGACTCTACGATCAAAGTTTTCCATCATCCTGCAGGATCCCATTTTATTCAGTGGAACGATTCGGTGAGGCTCGTTTCTCCAGCCTTTATACTGTATTTTCAATCAGGTTCCCTGTACAAAGATGCACAAATCATCCAGTCTGTTCTAGTCTTTCAGCATGCACTTGTGTTTCTCAGGTTTAATCTGGATCCGGAGAGAAAGGCCACTGATCAGATGCTTTGGGAGGCTCTTGAGATTGCTCAGCTCATGCCAGTTGTTAAAGCTTTACCTGGAGGACTAGGTGAGATCAATGAGGACTGGATGAGCAGAACAAAAATAAGCAGTAAACACTACCAGACAAACATTTGGAATAATTAAGATAAAAAAAAAGAAGTATCTTCTGTTCACACAGGCTGTTTTTATTTGTTAAAAAATATATAAGTAAAAAAATTAAATAAAAACAGTAAAATTGTGAAATATGTGACACTGTACCAAAAATACCAGTCAGAAGTAGCTGTAGCTTTCTTTTATGTCCATGTTCCATGAAGATATTTTGTACATTTCCTACCGTAAATATGTCCAAACTTAATTTTTTTATTAGTAATATGCATTGCTAAGAACTTCATTTGAACAACTTTAAAGGCGATTTTCTCAATATTTAGATTTTTTTGCACCCTCAGATTCCTGATTTTCAAAATAATAGGCCAAATATCGTCCTATCATAAGAAACCATACATCAATGGAAAGCTTATTTATTCAGCTTTCAGAAGATGTATAAATCTCAATTTAAATAAAAAAATACTCTTATGGCTGTTTTTTTTGGTCCAGGGTCACATATTACAATTTCAAACAGCTGTTTTCTATGTGAATATGTGTTAAACTGTAATTTATTTCTGTGATCAAAGCTGTATTTTCAGCATCATTACTCCAGTCTTCAGTGTCACATGATCTTCAGAAATCATTCTAAAATGATTTGATTATTATCAATGTTGAAAACAGTTTTGCTGCCCAATATTTGTTTGCAAAAAAATAAAAATAAATCAGCAAACACATTTATTATTTAGACATTTTCTAGTGGCTTCAACATTTTATTCATCAAAGCAGCCTGAAAAAAAGGCTAATGATTTCTGCTAAAAAAAAAAGATAAAAATACGAAATATCATTAATAACTGAGCAACAGTAATAGCTGATAATAAATAGGCATATTAGAATGATTTCTGAAGGATCATGTGACACTGAAGACTGGAGCAATGATGCCTAAAATTCAGCTTTGATCACAGAAATAAATTACAGTTTAATAGATATGTACATAGAATACAGCTTTTTAAATTGCAAAAATATATCACAATTTTACTGTATGTTTGATTACATAAATGCAGCCTTGGTGATTTTTTATTTCAAAAACATTAAAAATCATAATTATTCCAATCGCTGGACTGGTCATGTAAATATCCCATAAATCCATTCATGTGATTTAATAAGCGATTCACATAAATTCTCCGCTCCACAGATGCGATGGTGACGGAGGGAGGAGAGAACTTCAGTCAGGGCCAGCGGCAGCTCTTCTGTCTCGCTCGAGCCTTCGTGAGGAAGAGCAGCATCCTCATCATGGATGAAGCTACAGCGTCGATCGACATGGCCACAGTGAGAACAAGAGGTTATTCAGCGGCTTGTTTCTCTGGTGCATGTAAAGTTTGGTTAATCACTGTCTTTGTTCCTGTAGGAGAGCATTCTGCAGAAAGTAGTCATGACGGCGTTTGCAGACCGAACAGTGGTAACGATAGCAGTGAGTCCCTGCACCTCTTTAAACTATACAAAACTACACAGCAGGGGTCTTCAACGCTGGCCCTCGAGGTCATCTTTCCTGCAGAGTTCAGCTCCAGCCTCCATCAAACTCACCTGAGAGTAACTTCCTAGTGATCCTGAAGAGCTTGTTCAGGTGTGTTTGAGATGAGCTCTGCAGGACAGTGGACCTCGAGGACCAGAGTTGAAGACCCCTGCTATACAGCATTTACTGAACATAAAGACTGTCATCTACTCATGCCAGTCCACAAAAACCTTAGCAACATTCACGTTAATATGGAAGCTTATTTCTGCCACTGTATTAAAAAATTAAATAATAATTGCGAATTTTCAAGGTATGCACATCCAAAAATGTCTTGGCCAGGTGCAAGATCAAAGAGCATCATCAAAACATAGAAAAAAGATCTGCACACTGTTAATCTCCCTTTATTCAATTTTTTTTTTTCGGTCAAAGACCTTCGTCAGGCAAACACACTGACGTTCATTTTTTTTCTGAGGAAATAAGTCAGAAGTCAAAAGGTAATTGGGAGTTTATAATTCATAATTCTGACTTTTTTTTCACAATTCTGTGTTTACCTAAATTCTGAGGTTATATCTCACAATTCTCACTTTTTCTTTACAATGGTAAGTTTATGTGTCATAATTCTGAGTTCACGTCTCATAAGGTTATATCTCACAATTCTGACTTTTTTTCTCACAATGAGTTTATATCTCATAATTCTATATGTATATCTCAATTATTTTACCTCACAATTCTGACATTTTTCCTTGAAATTCAGTTTATATCTCATCATTGGCTTTTTTTTACTTTATTCACAACTCTTGAGTTTGTTTCCCAGAATTGTGAGCTATAAAGCCACAATCCTCTTTATTTGAATGCAGCTTCTATAGGGTTAAAGGGTGAGGCTCAGTGATCTGATGGCTGATGTGTTTTGTGTCGGACAGCATCGCGTTCACACCATCCTGGGCTCAGACGTGGTGATCGTGATGAAACACGGCGGCATCTTAGAATACGATGAACCGGACGTCCTGCTGGAGCAGAAGGACAGCGTTTTCTCTGCGTTTGTGCGAGCGGACAAATAAAGATGATGGATGGAGGCAGAATTGTGCAAAATTCAGATGTGTATGGCTGTATATGGTTTGTGTAATATTTGTAAGATTCATATCCTGTAAACTAATAAAATGATGAATTCCACAATAGCCTGTTGGAGATCTTAAATGAGGCACTGTTGTAAAAACATCATTACACCCATTTGCCATAGCAATCTTTATGCTTCTGTGTATATTGTTTCCCATAGGGATTTTTAAAAAAGTCTGTTTTAGAGTTATAAATCATGAACTGAACCAACCAGCTACGAGGAGAATCACAACATTACAAACGCAAAGAATATCAGACGAAAAGACAAGCAGGCTTTAATGAGGGAAAGAACTACAATCCCATGAAGCATTGTTATATATAATAAAAAACAAGATATAAAACCATTGATTCAAAGATGTCGATTAGATGTGTATAGAAAATATTCCACATAGAATGCAAAATATGAACATTATGCACTCAAATAAATAGTTTGAAGTCAGATGGAGAATGAATTGTCATTAGCAGTGCTTCATGGGAGTGGGCGGAGCTACTTTGGCATGATTTGCCCGTTTCTGTTCTCTGATTGGTGGAGATTTCTTTGCAGAATCATGGGTAATGTAGTTTTTCCCCACCAGAAATTCTGCTGTTAAAAATATTAAAATCACTTAAAAATAAGGCTTTAGCAAAAACACACCTTGTAGCTCACAGTAGTTCTGTCTTTAAAGATGTATAAATAACTCCACTATGAAGAAAATGAATGGGATTTTTACTTCCGTAACCTGATTGGCTGACATGTGTATTGTGGGCGGGGTTATCATGACAACTAAAACCACTGATAATAATCAAATAATCAAAACACATGAAATTGCAACATTTGTGACTTGACACTTAATATCACAGATGAAAAAGGAAAAAATAAAAAGACACCAAATGCAACTGTTTGTGACTTTTAAATATTTTATTAGGTTATAATTTGCAGAGCTTAAAATATTAAATCGCTTTTAACTTAAAGTATTATTAAAATACATAAAACAAAAGCCAGAACTGAGGAGCCCTGAAAAACGTCAACTAAAACCGAAACGAAAAGGAAAAAGAAAACCGAGAAATAAATTAAAAGCAAAAAGTCTGATCTTCTCGTCGCAACACAAACTCTCTGAACAGTGATGAAGGGAGAACTAAAACATCTGTCGCTCTTTTTCTCGCTCTCTCAGTCACTCTAAGATAATCTTTGCAATCGATACGTAGACTAAGTGTACATTCTCTTCATTCACAAATCATCTTTTCAGAATGAGGCTAGACATGATTACAAGCCGTTTCCAGAGCCTGGAGAGCAGGCGTTCGGTTCAACAGCAGACAACACGAATGTCCTTGTCACTCGAGGGAGAACGCGTGAAACCCAGGCCCTGGAGCCAAAATGGCCGCCCGAATCAACTCGGCTCTCCTCTACAGTGGTTAACATGCTAATATGCAACACAAGTCTGTCCCATATAAGTAGAGGGCCGGCCTTTTGGAGGATGGGATTGCTATATGATGAGTAAAGTGACACCGAGAGGCTTATGGGTGAGCAGGTAGCATTGACAGCTCTCTCAGTTCCTGAGTGCAAAAGCCTAGAACACACACACACACACACACCCCTTTTACCCTATAAAAATGAAAAAGAAACCTTTATACCGTACACAAGGACCAGGCCGACACCCTTATGAAACCAAGAGAGGGGAAACTACTGCATCAAACGGAGGCAAAGACGAGGGAAGAAAGCGGAAACCGAAGCATGGTCAGGTTGTTCTTGGTTAAAGGGTAAGACGGCCGCGTCTGAGGTCATTCGGCGAGAGGCCTGGCTGAGCGCTCCTTACACTGGGTCCTAAAGAGAGCAATGTTCTGGGAGGGTGAAGGTCTGTGAGTCCCAGCAGTCCTTCTGAACCCCGGCTTGGCAGGTCAGAGATGGAGCGGCGCCGGACTCATCTCTCCGTCACGTGGTTCTGTGGCTGAGGGGGCAGCGGAGTGCACAGCGCCTCCGTCAGATCGTCCATCATGGACGTCTCCTTGGGGTCCATCAGATTGAATTCCCTTATAAAAACCATGAAATGCGTGTAGAGTGTGTTTAGGTGTCCGTGCAGGTCCATGGCCACCGTCTCCTTGTAGTGGGACCAGTAGATGTGGGCCAGAACGTGGAAGAGATACCTGCAGATTTTCTTCACCAGCGAGTCGAAGGTGTTGGGGAACTCTTTACCTGCAGACGAGCAGACGAACTACATCAGTGCCCACACATTTACACCAGTGCATCTGATAAATACATCACGTGTGCACTACTGTTCAGAAGTCTGGAGTATGTTTTTGAAGGAAGTCTCGGTAACACTTTATTTTAAGGTGTCCTTGTTACACATTTTACATGTACTTACTATTATAATAACAATAAATTATGCATAATTACATGCAAGTAACCCTAACCCTAACCATATAGTAAGTATATGTAGTTAATTAATATTACTCCGTACTTAAATATATAATTACACTGTAACAAGGACACCTTAAAATAAAGTGTAACCAAAGTATCTTCAGCTCACCAAGGCTGCATATGTTTGATTCAAAATACAGTCAAACTGTGATATATTTTTACAGTTTAAAACAGCTGTTTTCTATGTGAATATGTGTTAAAATGTAATTTATTTCTGTGATCAAAGCTGTATTTTCAGCATCATTACTCCAGTCTTCAGTGTCACATGATCTTCAGAAATCATTCTAATATGCTGATTTCTGATTTCTGATTATTATCAATGTTGAAAACAGTTGTGCTGCACAATATTTTTGTGGAAACGGTCATACATTTACTTTTCAAGGATTCACAGATGAATAGAAAGTTCAAAAGAACAGCATTTATTTGAAATACAAATCTTTTGTAACATTATAAATGTCTGTCACTTTTGATCAAATTAATGCATCCTTGCTATTTAACTTGCTAAATATTAATTATTTGTATAATTTCACTATAGAAGTTATAAGAATAATTCTATTCTAAGATTATATACTAAGAATAAATAGAATACTCCAAGACCACAGGAACCCTACATATTAGGGCTGCACAATTAATCGAATTTCTAATCGCAATTACAATTATGGATGCCACAATTACGTAATCGTTCAAAAAGGCAATAATCATTCAAAGTCCACTTATGTTATTCTGAGTGTTTTTTTCTTTCTACAGGTTATCTTAAGGGGTTTTCCATTGTTTTAATTATAGTTTTAGTTTAACATTATAATAACATGCATTTTTTTACATTTTGTTATAATTTAGAGAAGAAACCAATCCAATGAATAGTTGACATTTGAGGCTTAATACTATAGAAAAGCAATACGATTTTCAGTTTAAATGTTTTCAGCTTATTTATTTTCATATAAACATATGACATGAAGTTGCTTCAAACAATGGTATAAACATCATTCAATGTAAATTGTGTTAATCGTAATTAATAATCGCAATTACAATTTCAAGCAAATAATCGACAATTATGATTTTCGTCATAATCGTGCAGCCCTACTACATATGTTCCTGAAGGTCATTCAATTTAATTCATATTTATTTGCACTGCACTTTTCATAATGCATATCATTTCAAAGCAGCTTTACAGAAAACACATGCTTCTATGTTATAATTAAGATTCATAAAATATAAAACTGGTTCCATTTTTCATAACAATGAGAAATACTTGTAAAATATTCTGTTAATATCATTAAGTATCAACTTTTATGAAACATCTTAAAATCAAAAGCTGTTAATATTTAATGAACCTATAAATCTATATAAATCTAAAAGTAATCGAAATTCAGAACCTCTAACCGAGATAATTTTCCAATGTTGATTATTTCATTTTTTTTAATCCTTTAATACTTTTCCCTTAAAAACATATCACCATGTGTGTATTCAGCGCTAGACGACCAACGCAAGTTATTCATTTTCATTTTTTTTTCTTTTTAGGAAACAATTTACAATAAACCTGAAACGTGACATCATAAGATGTTTTCATTTCAAGCAATGTGTTCTTTTTGATTTCAGTTGCACAAAATATTCAATAAATAACCATAAATAGTTTGTGTTTCCTTTATTTTAAAATCGCAAAGATAAGACATGCACTCTTTCATTAGAAATAAAATCCCACCTTGTCAATGAACAACAACAAATAATAATAATAATAAAAATAAAAATAAATGTTCAATAATCATAATCAAGGTAAGATGTTCAATTAATCGAGATATTAGGTCATATCGCCCAGCCCTAATATTTTGTATTGACTGTTAACAGAATACTGGAACAAATTTATTGTTAGTTAATATTAACTAATTAGTTAAGTAGTTAACTAATGTGACCTTATGGTGAAGTGTTAATGTTTAAATGTACAGAATGTTGCACAACAGCTAATAATTTATATCCACATCACTGTCTTACATCCAGTCTTTATTAGTTTTCTACTAAAATTGGTCATTTGCTTTCAAATAAACACAACAGAAGTGACATATTATCATTTAAGACTATATTTACATTTGCAATATATCCATAAATGTTGCAAATAAAGTGGTGTGGTTTGCACATGCATCAGCAGATGGCGGCAGAGACTCACCGTATTTGGTGGGAAAGATGTCCTCATCGGTCACCAGCTTCTGGACTGAACTCATGACGAAATCCACGTACTGCGGCGCTGTGCATTTCGTCTTCTTCCCTTTTTCATCATACCAGAAGTATGTCCTGAGAGACAGATGTTTGATTGAGAAAATGTCAGAATGTTGATTTTGCTTAGAAACACACAGACTTCTGCTAGATCAATCTAACACAGAAGTACAGCATCATCATCTTTCTTCCTACAGCTCACAGTGAACGATGTTCGTCCCTCCACCAATCGTCTGTCTGACACACTTTCTGCTCAGCGGTTGTTCATTAACCAAACGGTCTGATAGTGAATCTTCCCATAAACATGAGCAGGATATATTTATGATGTGTCAGTTACTCAATAAACACTCAGTTATCATCAATGTCTCATTTAAACATCACAGAATTTGTAATGGTTTTACTGGTTATAATGGGACTTGTATTGGTTTTAATGGAAACTGTAATGGACCCTGTGGGTTTCTGCTGGTAATTGTTCACCTTCTATTGATGACTTGTTAAAATCAATAAATCCTAATGGAATATGTCCCAAAACACTACAGAAAACCATTTGTGACCTGTGCTGGCAAAATGAGCCACAATGAGCACATTTTCAAAAATGAGTTATTTTTATTTTCACATTCTCTTCTTAAAATACCTTCAAAATGATATATGATTTGTTGGAATCGGACGAAAAATGACTGAGCTACACCTGTTTGAAGTCGACAAAGTCAGCAAAGTCAGCTCTGAGAAAAATCAAGCAACACTGCATTGTTTCATCCACTTCCTTTCTTAATATGAATTACTATATTAATAATCAAAACATGGCCGTTTTTATGTTATCTTCATTATTAAAAATAAGAACAGATGCACAAAAACAAGAACAACAGTAGAACAAATATAAGAAAGAATCAAATAGGCATAGAGCATTACTTTTTTCATTTTACATCTAAACAAAAGCATTCAAGTAAGAAAACAAATAATCAAATGTAAATATCACTTCAGTGTTCATTACAAATACAATTAACACTACAAAAGCTGTTTAATCAAAAGAAGCAATCTTTTATTGTTAGATTAAGTAAATCCTACTGTACTGCACGGATCTAATAAAATGTTGCACATCAGATGTTTTTCCCAACAGTTCCCCAAACGTTCACTTATGACATAACATATGTTTGCGTGAATACTTAAATACTGTAATTCTGTGTTTACAGTATGTGCATATTTATCGGGATCGAGCGCTGGCGGAAGCGCCATTATGTGCGGCAGCGCGAGAAGTGAGCAGAGAAAAGGGTACTCTTCTCAGAAAACATACAAATAAAGATAATTTTAGATGTTTAATCACTATTTGGAGCATTGGGATTGCTAGAACTCATTTTTGTGAAAATCTGAAATTCGACCAAAATCGTCATTTTTTCACTTTTTTTTGTCTGTAGCTCAAAATTAGACCGTGCGCATTACTACTCATTTTGCCAGCACGGGTCACATTTTTTAATGGTTTTAATGGTTAAAAGTTGATAGTTTGTAATGATATTTGTAGTGAAAACCATTATAATTTCTGTGATGGTTTCTATTGTTTTTTTCCAGCAGGGCGTAAACAAAACATCAGCAACTCAACCACTCCTCTGGCATAACAGGAAGAACAAATCAAATCAAATCTGATTAAAAATTTGCGATGCACAATATTGAACTTTTGCCGATATCCGATATTTTTCAACTCATTTTGGTCGATAGCCGATACCGATAAATTTCCTTTTGTTTGGAAACGACACCAAGTCTCTCCTGTGTGGAAATGATAAGCAATTTATTTTCATTTTGGTTAGTTTTTAACAATAACTTATTTGTTAGTATTAAATAAACAATAATGAAGTTCTTCCATAATGACAGTACATTGAATATTTGAAAATAACTATAAATAAACTATATATCAAATTGCAACATTTTATTTATTTATTTTCAGAAAAATGCAGTGGTAACCTTAACATTTTATTTTAAGATTTAACATTTGTAAATGGTCTAAAGCAAAAGAGTACACATTAATAAATCAGTATATATAAAATTATTTAAGTGTCATGTTTGTGATTTTATTTTTTTGTTCATATAAGCTATAGCTTCTGAACTTTAAATCAAAACATACTCATGATTTTATGGCATCAATTACTATATTTAATCAGAAACAGTCTAAATATTATTTGTGTATTTTGCTTTCATTTTATTAGAAGTAGGCCAACAGCGTCCCCTTACTGGGCGGGCATTAGGACCCCGGGGACTCTCTCTCACACCGAACGCATTCTCAGTTTAAATGTGACCAAAACAGTGAATCTAATCATCATTCAGGCAAAACTTTGATTCAAGAATGAGCCACACTGCTAAATGATCTAATCACACTGTTGATGTGATATAATCGCTAGCATACCCTGAGCACATGAGAGTTAATATATTCCTCTTATCGGCAAGACATATTGGCATCATTTTTCATATCGGGCCGATACCGATATTTACATTTAAAACAGACATTATCGGCCGATTCTGATATTGGTCCGTTAATATCTTGCATCCCTATTAATAAAGAGAAACTTGTTCTTGTTCGATCACATCTCTCCCTGAGGTCTGAGGTCGAGCTGGACTGCGGGTCACGACCCCTGAGAGTCTAGTTTCCGCTCGGCGCGTCTCTGAGAGTCTGCAGGCTTAATAATGGATGAGAGGGTCAGGATGAACAAGACACTCACGTATTGCAGGCGGTCATGGCCAGACACGTCTCCCCCGTGCAGAACTCTGAGATTGTGCTGTACTGCAGGTTAATGAGATTGAAGAACGTCGTGGCTAGAGAATCACACAGATGATGTAAAGATTAATGAATGATAAAACACAGCAATCCTATGAGAAAGAATACACATTTCACAATATGTTCCAAGTCATTCTATAAAAACTGATGCCTTTGTGTTCCTCATTAAAATATGCATAAACAATGATCAGGTATGATCATTGGTTATCGTCATATAATGATATCATACTGTGTGTAATAACCATTTTTCTAAACATCAGCAAAAATCTTTACACATTTTTCATTTGGATGCAAATATGCACATTTAATAAAATTATGTATATAATTATTACAATATTTTAATTATAATTTATGAACATTAGCTATTATTGTGTCTATATATATTATGTAAATAATTACTTATAATTTATCACATAAAAGTACTGTGGTAATATATCAACAACTGTTTTCAACATCAGAAATGTTTCTTGAGCAGCAAATCAGCATATTATTATGATTTCTGAAGATCATGTGACACTGAAGACCGGAGTAATGATGCTGAAAATACAGCTTTGATCACAGAAATAAATTACAGTTTAACAGATATTCACATAGAAAACAGCTGTTTGAAATTGTAATAATATATCACTGTTTTTACTGTATTTTTGATCAAATAAATGCAGCTTTGGTGAAATATATGACATATATATATTCTCTGTAAATGAAAATCCACTCAAGTACCATATGAGAGGACTGTGAGCTTTCAGAGGAAAAGCTGTAAACTGAACTGATCCAGAGAAATGGCTTCGATTAACCATAAAAGGCAGTGATTTGGTTTAATAAGTGCTTGTGGAATTTGAAAGTGTTTTAAAGTTTACTAAATTAAGCCATACTTTGTGTTTTCTTTCAAGATGAAATGGAGGGAAATGCAAACAATGGTGTGATTCGTGGCTCTGGAATGTTATTCTGAGCTGATTTATCATACGGTTATATAACACAGATGTGAAATCATACATTCCTTCTGATGTTTTCAAAACACACCTAGTAACTAGACACAACACAACAGCAGACGGTCGGCCGCGGCTGGGGTCAAGGGTCGGACGTTTGCCAGATTAAAAACAACCAACATACCGCAACGTGAGAAAATTATATCTACATTATACCATTTCTAAGATTCCTACGACCAAAAATAATGAGTAAAGCGTACTACTGATTAAACTCCACAGATTAGAAATGCTGTTCTTGGATCACTTTTTGACTTTTAAAAGCATCTAAATATAATTAAACTGCATTCAGGACACAATCTTGGCTTCAGACGTGATCTTCTACCAAAGAGCATCAAAAACTGCATTGTGAATTTAATTTGGTCTTAATTCTATTGAAGGATTAATTCTATATGAGGTGATGTGAGTCACTTACTGCTGCAAGCGAGCCATTCGTTCAGGTCGATCTCTCTCGGCAAAACCACCAGCTCCTTGAGGTCGAAGTCGACGACTCTTACTTTGGTGTATTCTGCTTCCAGGTAATGCTTCTTCTCCTCGGTGGGCGGCTTCTTTCCGTTGGGCTTCCCTTTGCCCTTCCTGTGAGGATGAAACGAGGGCAAACTGAGGTTACTCAACCTGATAGAGCTGTGAACAAGGTCTTAAACTCTTTAGAGCGGCAAGAGGGCCTGAGCAAGAACAACTAAATAATAATAACAATAATAATAATAAATGTAATTCATCTATGTAATTGAATGTATGATATTATAAATCAGACCACAAATATTTATATCATATATTATAAATATACGTAATATTAGGGCTGCACGATAAATCGCATGTGATTGTCATGTGCATCTCGTCAGTAAAGCCGGTTCTGTGATTAGTAGTAAATCTCCATCACCAGCTTTCAGATGGAGCGGCAGTTAATACACAGAGCCGTAGTTCACTGTCAAGCTACGCAATATCGCATTCATCTTCGAATGCGATTCATCTGCGATATTGCCTTGCTTGTCAGTGAACTACGGCTCTGTGTATTAACTGCCGCTCCATTTGAAAACAGGTGATGGAGATTTACCGCCAATCACGGAACCGGCTTTACTGACGAGATGTGCATGACAATTGCATGCGATTAATTGCACAGCCCTAATCTGTACCTCACATTAAACTATGTAACGGCTTCAGAACATTTGAAATACAGTGCACGAAAACTGTAAGGTGTTTTATAATGTGATTGTGGCTTTTGTGGGGCTTAACAATAACAAAATAATATACGCACAATATCGGATTGGATCGGTCTCATCTGACCGATATCCCGATCCGGCAGAAAATGACCGTATCGAAGCAATACCAATACTGAATATCGGATCGGCGCACCCCTAATATACTGTGTATATATATATATATATATATATATATATATATATATATATATATATATACACACAAACACACTGCCATTCAAAAGATTTTTAATGTTTTTTTTTAATGTAATTTCTTTCAGTGATGCAAGTCAGAATTTTTATCAGCCTTTACGCCAGTCTTCAGTGTCACATAATCCTTCAGAAATCATTCCAATATGTTAATTTATTATCAATGCTGTTCTTTTTAGCTTTCTATTCATCAAAGAATCCTGAACAAAATGTCACCGGTTCCAAAAAATATTAAGCAGCAAAACTGTTCCCGGTTGAAAAAAAACAGCACATGCTGGTTAGGTATGTTTTGAAGCTGGGATGCTGGTTTGAGCTGGTTTAAGCTGGTCCTTTGCTGCTTTAAGCTGGTCATGTGCTGGTCATGTGCTGAGCTGGTCCGACCAGCTTAAGACCAGCATAAACCAGCTTAAACCAGCATCCCAGCTTCAAAACATACCTAACCAGCATATGCTGTTTTTTTCAACAACACTGGTAATAAATCAATATATTAGAATGATTTCTGAAGGATCATATGACTCCGAAAACTGGAGTAACAGCTGATAAAAATTCTGATTTGCATTACTGAGTTAAATTATATTTAAAGTATATTAATTATGTATATATACATGCATCTCATGAATATTATAATTTTTTCTTGTATTATTTCAAAAAGTATTTCATATATTTTAGATTCATTGCATGCAAAGTAAAACATTTCAAAAGTTCTTTTGTTTTAATTTTGATGATTAGAGCTTACAGCTCATGAAAGTCAAAAATCAGTATCTCAAAATATTAGAATATTTACATTTGAGTTTCAATTAATGACCATCCCTACAGTATAAATTCCGGGTATCTCTTGTTCTTTGAAACCACAATAATGTAGAAGACTGCTGACTTGGCAATGATCCAGAAGATGAACATTCATGCCCTCCACAAAGAGGGTAAGTCACAGAGGGTCATTACTGAAAGGTGTGGCTGTTTACAGAGTGCTGTATCAAATCATATTAAATGCAAAGTTGACTGGGAGAAGAATTTGGGTAGGAAAAGGTGCACAAGCAACAGGGATGAGCGCAAGCTTGAGAATACTGTCAAGCAAAGCTGATTCAAACACTTGTGAGAGCTTCACAAGGAGTGGACTGAAGCTGGAGTCAGTGCATCAAGAGTCACCACGCTCAGACGTCTTCAGGAAAAGGGCTACCAAGCCACTTCTGAACCAGAGACAACGTCAGAAGCATCTCACCTGCAGGCTGTGCAGAAAAAGAACTGGACTGTTGCTCAGTGGTCCAAAGTCCTCTTTTCAGATGAAAGTAAATTTTGCATTTCATTTGGAAATCAAAGTCCCAGAGTCTGGAGGAAGAGTGGAGAGGCACAGAATCCATGTTGCTTGAAGTAGTGTGAAGTTTCCACAGTCAGTGATGATTTGGGCTGCCATGTCATCTGCTGGTGTTGGTCCACTGTGTTTTCTGAAGTCCACAGTCAACGCAGCCATCTACAGGAAATTTTAGAGCACTTCATGCTTCCTTCTGCTGACAAGCTTTATGGAGATGCTGATTTCAAGCAGGACTTGGCACCTGCCCACACTGCCAAAGGTACCAAATGTTCAATGACCATGGTGTTACTGTGCTTGATTGGCCAGCAAACTCGCCTGACCTGAACCCCATAGAGAATCTACGGGGTATAGTCAAGAGGAAGATGAGAGACACCAGACCCATCAATGCAGATGACCTGAAGGCCACTGTCAAAGAAACCTGGGCTTCCATACCACCTCAGCAGTGCCACAAACTGATCACCTCCATGCCACGCCGAATTGAGGCAGTAATTAAAGCAAAAGGAGCCCCTACCAAGTATTGAGTACATATACAGTAAATTAACATACTTTCCAGAAGGCCAACAATTCACTAAAAATGTTTTTTTTATTGGTCTTATGAAGTGTTCTAATTTGTTGAGATAGTGAATTGGTGGGTTTTTGTTAAATGTGAGCCTAAATCATCACAATTAAAAGAACCAAAGACTTAAACTACTTCAGTCTGTGTGCATTGAATTTATTTAATACACGAGTTTCACAATTTGAGTTGAATTACTGAAATAAATGAACTTTTCCACGACATTCTAATTTATTGAGATGCACCTGTATGTATGCATATAACCTCTGACACAAATGCGCATTGACGGATCTTCTTCCATCTGTTCTGCAAAATGTAAACAAATGTAGCCTTTATTGCTGCAAGTGTAAATATTGTGAAAATATAAATATTAATTGTGTCTAGGCAAAGGCATTCCTCCTGAAACTAACGCGGGTTTGGCGGGTGTTCATTTCATATTCTGTAACAGCTTATTTAATAAATACATTATACATTGTATTTAATGTATAAGGTACATGTACAACAAACTGGTAATGTCATAGTGGTATCATGTACTGTAATCTATACCTGTGGAACCGTAGACAGCACACGCGGTGTTCATCTAATATAGATCTTCATAGCTAGCAAACAATAGCCTTTGCAGAACTGACTGTATGACGTCTTTAACGCTCTGATGTTCAAACTGTTACAACTCTGAGTGAGAACCGCTTGATCAGAACCGATTCACTGGTTTGATAAAGCCTTTAAACAGAATTGACTCAAAATAATGAATCATTCGCGAATGGGCATCGCTCATTGCCCAGAGAAAAGTAGACGGCGCGTTTGGAATAAATTGAAGCATTTTTAACTTGTATTGCAGTAAGATAAAGTAACGAGAGGAGCGTCACCCACAGTAACGAAGTAAAAGTACCGTTTTTTCACTAAAAATGTACTTGAGTAAAAGTACCCATTTTTAAATATACTCTAAAAGTATTAGTTACCCTAAAAATTTACTCAAGTAAATGTAACTCGTTACTACCCACCTCTGACACACACACATACACATATACACACATATAGTGATACAGTACAGGGTAGTAACTGATTACATGTAATCTAGATGGATTACATCAGATTTCAAAAGTGAAGTACTTCTAAATAGATTATATTACATATTAAAATGCTCATAATCAGATTAGTTACTTTTTATTGATTACATATCCACACAATGCCAGCAAATTATTCATAATTTATGGATTCTCCCTAATTCTTCTTTTTTTCTCCACCCCTGTATGGAAAACCCTGATGTAATGTGATGTTTAATGCACATAATGTTGTTGATAAAGAATGGAACACACATTTTCTCTGTAGTTTGTTTGTTTGTTTTATTTCAATATAGAATAAACGAGATCGGTCAAACGTAATCTAAAAGAAAACATTACCTAAAACTAACTAACTACAATTTTCCTCACGTAATCTGTACACAGTAACGGACTACAATTTGCAAGTAATCTACCCAGCACTGTATAGATAAGATATCAAAAATATAATAAAATAAAATTAATAAATTATAAAATATTATATAAATTAAAAACACTTCTATATAAAATCACAACACTGAAATGTCCAAAAATAATTCTTTGAAAAATCATTGCATATATTCAGTGTTGAGTAGTAGACAGCAAGGAACTGTATTTGTGGAGACGGTAAAAGTTACTGAGTTATGTAATCACATACGAACACCTCGTGCATCGCAGCAAACTACGCAACAATCTGTGCACATCCATTTTTCCACTGCAGGCTTGCTCAGTTAACCTTGCCCTGTAATTAGCTCAGCAGACCACAGACATCCAGGCTTTTCCTTCCACATCTATTTTTAGCTCCGGCGGGTTTTATTACCATCAGACCCGGTCCTCACACCACACCCGTCTCAACATCAAACGCCCGCTAATACAGTAATAACACACAAGAGCCGACAATTACCTCACAGCACCTTTAAAACACTAGACGTTTTGTGAATCAAGCTTTCATACAAAACCACTTTGACAAACTTTACTGAGGCAAAGATGACGGAGTAGGCCAGGAAAAATGTGCTAACAGAGCATGATTTTGTTCATGCGTTACCTTTAATCTGTGAGGAGTAGACAGACTTATTACATTTAGTCATTTAGCAGATGCTTTTATCCAAAGTGACTTACAGATGAGGACAATAGAAGCAATCAAAATCAACAAAAGAGCAATGATATGTAAGTGTTATGACAAGTCTCGGTTAGCCTAACGCAGTACATGTAGCAAGGTTTTCTTTTTTAATAAATATGCAATTGATCGAGGGTCAAGTGTGTGTGGATTTGTTTTTAAATAAAAAGACAGATAGATAAAATATAATTAGAATAGAGAGAGCTAGAGTTAGAGGGTCAAATAAAGATGGAAGAGATGTGTTTTTAGCCGATTCTTGAAGATGGCAGGACTCAGCTGCTCAGATTGAGTTGGGCTGGTCAGTCCGTGAAAGTGATGTCAACAATAAATTGGAGTGGAAATATAATTATGTTACGAAACGAAAAATTAAACTATAGTAAGCGAAGCTAAGCTAAAAACTAAATTATCAGCACACTGAAAATTATAGCTCAAAAAATGTTTTTGGGTCTTTTGGATGTGCATACCTTTTTACATTCTTCGTTATTAAAATGTTTACATAAAAATATTTGAATTATTAAATTTGATTAATTACTTGGTTATTAAATCAAATATATTTTTAGTTTGATAAAAATGCTACAACAATATCAATACTATTATACAAATATCTACTTTAAGTTTTGGTTTTCGGCCAAGTGCATCCAGAATTTTTATGTCAGTGCATTATTAATAATAATAAAATAATAATAATAATAGTGTCCATGTTAATATTTATTATTATTATTTTAAATACTTACAAATACTTTTACCACCCAAAAATAAATAAATAAATAATAAATACTAATTACTAAGTTAATGTTAAGTGATCGCTGATGATATTCTGTTTAATAATTACTGGTCATATTTGTTATATGGAAACATTTGCTTCATACATACACATATCAGCAAGATACTAAAATATATGAGCAGAACATAAAAACAATCAACCTATTAATTGGAAATTGTCTTTATCTTTAACTTTGACACGGGGAGATTTCTTGATTTTTTAACAGGGAGATTCTCATATCAGCTGTGTTTCTGATATCAAATGTGATGCCAAGCAGTTAGAAACAGTAACGAGGTCTCATATCTTAGTTTGTGGTTTTTCTCCTACAGCGCGGCCGTCCAATAACAGCAGCGCGATATAAAGCCGTGTCTGTGTCCGTCTGAAAGGACAGACCGGCCTGCTCTTTAGACAGCTGCTCCCATGTTGTTTGACTCCGGGGCCCGGGGCCAGTTCAGGCTCTCCACACAGAAAGCGGCCTTGTTGCTTTAATGAAGAGGCCTGACCTAAACCTCAGCCAGAGGCCAGCGCTGCTAAACACACAGACTCACGTCCACACGCTGACCACTAACACACACCAGCAACCAGCCTGCAGTGACAGCAGAAGAGGGTCTGGGGACGTTTTCTGGAGGATTTCATTACCTGAAGCGTGATAAAACAACATTTATATATAAAGAAAAAGAAATGTTGGGTATCATTTGTGACCCTGGACCACAAAACCAGTCATAAGGGTCAATTTTAATAATTGAGGATAGGACAATATTTGGCTGAGGTACAACTATTTGAAAATCTTGAATCTGAGGGTGCAAAAAAAAAAAAAAATCTAAATATTGAGAAAATCGCCTTTAAAGTTGTCCAAATGAAGTTCTTAGCAATGCATATTAATTAAAAATTAAGTTTTGTTATATTTACGGTAGGAAATTTACAAGGTATCTTCATGGAACATGATCTTTACTTAATATCATAATGATTTTTGGCATAAAAAAAAATAAAATGGATAATTTTGACCCATACAATGTATTGTTGGCTATTGCTACAAATATACCTGTGTACTTATGACTGCTTTTGTGCTCCAGGGTCACATTTATGAATTGTTTTTTTTTTAGTTTGCAGCGTACACAAATTCCCTCCGTCTCCAAGCAAAGTCAGTCTTCTTGCATTCTTTTGTTCCCTTTTCAGCCCATTTAGACAAACCGTTCCTGATTCCTGGAAAAGCATGGCACTAAAGCCAGGAAGTGCCCTCTGGAAACAGCTTCTAGGGGAAAGTCGTGAGCGTGTTTAATGGTGCGTTTCATCTTGAACGGCACATAATGAACATCAAGAGTTTGTGGACAATCACTGGGAGAAACTGAGTCCAGAGTGAAGCGTGGCCATCCAATCTCACAAATCCTTTCTTTCAGGGTTTCACAAACTTTGTTTTGGAAGTCAAACTTGACTAATTCATTTGAACTTGATTTTATTTTTAGAACATTTCAATAATTTACAACAAATTCATGTTCACGGTTCTCTGATATAAAATGTTTATTATGTTCAGTTTTATTTTTATTGTTTTTATTGTAAAATGATTTATACATATGACTGCATATTGCTGCTGCTGAAACCAACTAAAACCTCTTTCAGGGTCTTTATTTTTTTTTATTATTTCCATTTCAATGATTCAAATTAAGACAAATATATATGTATGCTGTCAATATAAAAATATTTCATTTTACACTACAAGTTACCAAACTTAAATTCAGACCCTTGAGCTTCTAACATTTCAAATCCTTAAGCTTTTATTTTGTGTAATAACTGTAAAATTCTGTAAACTTCCACAGAAATGTTGGGAATTATGCAAATGTGTAAATAAAGTCAACCAAGTACACGTTGTGTTTCCAAAATGCACATTAAACTCAGCGCATTAGGCATGTAACTGTATTACACTTTCATATAACAATGCTATAAGCTATTTTGCAACTATTTTGATAAATTGTGCATTTGATTTTACAAATGATAAACAACTTGTGAAGCCTCATTTGGGAAACCCTGCATTATTTGACAGTGATTTCAGGGAACTTTTGGTTTGCTTATGGTTTTCCAGATTTGATATTGCATTCATTTATTAAAGCTGTTTTTTTTTTTTGAATGCTCGTTCACTGTACAAGCACATCTGTCTGCCATTCATGCACTGTTCTAAGAGACACAGAAACAAAGGACGATTGAAACACTTGAACAACTGGAAGTCCAAGACCCACGAGAGAAGCTGAGCAACTGCTGTCCAACGATTAAAGAATGCAGCTTCATTCTACAATCACAGCTTCACTTCAAATTTACATCCCACTGTAGACGTTTTGCTTCCAGCCAGTTTCACACTTACAATAACTCATTGACCAACACAATCAAAACATATATGGAATAAAATAATGAACAAAAAAATAAATAAAAAAGAGAGACACTCATATTTGTGATGTGCTACTTTATAGGACACATTATGTACTAAATATCTAAATATACTTGTAATATAATTTCAATATATATATGTGTGTGTGTGTGTGTGTGTGTGTGTGTGTGTGTGTGTGTGTGTGTGTATATTAATATATTTCTTCTCTCAATTGAAAAATATAAGGTTTTCAACTTTACTGGAAGGGCTCAGGCACAAAATGATGCGATGATAAAACAAATATTTTAGGTAAATTAATGAGCATAGAAGAAACCTATGTGTAGGTAAACGTTCTCACTGCTATTATTAGATATTTTTTTTCTCTGAATTGCACATTAAACAATTTTATATGCTGCACTACCAAGTGAGACCATACATGATCTGCTCTTGTTTTTTACCCCAAAAACAACTCAAACCTGTTCAACCTACAGAATAACTGTAACCGTATATTTACAGTATTTTTAGTTTACAGTTGCCTTGCCATTTCCTGTATTCATATACTGTACAGGTCAAAGGTTGCCTGCATTCTTTTGAGATTATAGCGGGAGCTTTCATTCCTGCTCTTCCAGACAATGATAACCATCTTGACTGTTCCTGTTCCTCACGGAAGAAGCTCTGAAGCACTCAACATCTGGTGGCTTTTAACTTGAAACTACCAAAAGTGCTGAAAATCATGATCTATTTGAAGTAGACTTGCTACAATCACTCACTCACACACAATAATAAGTGTCCACAGTAGAGGTGTGTGATATATATCGTCTGCAATAATATCATAATTGTTGTTCTGTTGATGTGCGATTTCAAATTATCGACCACTGATGGAAGATGGACTATTTCGATGATGTTTTTTATACTTTTCTGGGCCTTGACAGTGTTATTTTCTTGGCAGTCAATGGGACAGTCACAAGCCTCCCGATTTTCATCCAAAATATCTTAAATTGTGTTCCGAGGACTAACGAAGCTTTTACGGGTTTGGAACGACATGGGGGTAAGTGATTAATGACAACATTTTCATTTTGGGGTGGAGTAACACTTTAAGAGACTACACGGGTAATGTGTTCCGGCAGTTCCCGGATCGTCAGATTTGCTGCATTCACACTGATTGGAATCTGTGCGTGCGTTCACACACAACCCGTTTAAAGACACATGACCTTTCATGTGACGTGTATAATGCGCCGCTCACCATTTCAAAACTGGAGAATGATTTCAGCTTCAGCGCGGATAGTGAGGAGCATCGCTGCTTCATTCCAGTTTACACATTTTTCAACGTTGATCTGCCTTCAAAACACCCGGTAAAACTGCCGAACGATAAAGTGCGTCGCACCCTTTACGTTGATCCGGCTTTTGTTCTCTTTCCGGACTGAATGATGGAGTTCCCGGAATTAATCCCGGTTCCTTAATTTTCCGGGAAATCAACCGTTAAAGACACCAGATTGAATTCAAACACAGCCACAGCACTGTTTCGCGTCTCTGGACGATGATGGAGTTTGGTTCCTTAATAAATCAACCGTTAAAATGATTCAGTTCAATCGCAATGGCTCACTTATTAACAGTGACTTGAAACTATCAAAACATTATTCATGCATTTATAGCTGAAAGTTAAATGCATTCATGTTGTTGATACTGATTTAATTTGCCTTGTAACAGCCCAAATGTCGTATTATTCTAATTGATTGATTAAATTGACTTGACAAAAAAATAGAGCACACTTTTAGAAAAAAATGGCTTTATACAGGAACAAATGCCCATAAAAAGGTACAAATCAATTTGAAATTATTGGAAAAGATTATTTCTGTCACTGTTGTGAACCAGCACACAGAATATGAAGAATATCAAAAACTTTAGGAGTCATCTGTCCATGGTGGTCCTTAAGATATCAGCACAATATCACACTCAGCAAAATATCGTCTAATTATCGGTATCGTTAAAATCCCAGAAAATATGGAGATATCTTTGTCAATATCGCACACCCCTAGTACACAGTCCAATGCGATTATGCATCCAAAGGATGACTGTGTCACAGCCATTATTAGGCCAAGTACAAAACACACATGCAGTGACAAGTCAATTATCACAGATGACCGCTCAGTGTGGTCTGATTGCTGACCTGCCTGCGTTTGACTCCATTTATGGTTAATAAAACATCAGACTCTGGCACGTTTCTCTTCCTCAGAACACTCTCTCAGTCATGCATGTGGTTTTCAGGAAAGTCAAATGATGCAATAGACGTTTTGGCTTAATCACTGCACCCAACTTCCTTCCTGGGATCACAATCTAACAATGAATTACAGACTCCCAAAAGGAGATGTAGATTGCAGATAGACGTGAAGTCTGAGAAGGCATTTCTGATGCTCTTTGTGGGAACAAGAGCTCAGCTGTTATGAATGGCCGTGTAATATACGATCAGAGACTGGTGTCATTCTCAGACAGTGAAACATGAAAAGTTTGTGCAATTAGGAACGTTTGACTGGGCAGAATCGAGCCTATTTTATTCTCAGGGCATGTTCTCTGGCAAATACTCAGAAGCTACATGCCTAGTCCATTATGGGCGAGACACGCTGAAAAACATTCCACTGACTCGCTGACGCATTTCCCTACGTTCAGAGTCAAGACGGAGATACAATACATTCCGTGCTTTATTAATGCATTATGTAAAATCCAAAAAAAGCATGGTATTTGACTCTAAAGTAGTAGTATTTAATGCATAGAACAGCAAAGGCATAGTGTGACATCTTGATGCACTAAAAAAATGCTGTTTTTTTGCAACTTGGTGCATTTATATAAACCAAGCAGAATCACAACTATTTAAACTATTCAAAAACATGAGAATCCTACGAACGAACTGACCTTCACGTTCAGAAAAATGCCAAACACGTCAGGAATAAACCTGACTGAGGGGGAAAAAAAAACATGCCTTAAATCACAAATTAATAAAGAAATATTTTAATGGGTGTGAAAGAAGAAAGCAATGTGGTTTAATTTGCTAACTGGGTTAATCCGTTCACTCTATTGCAAGACTTAAAAGGCAAAGTCACTTAGCAAACCTCTTCAAACAAGGGAGTCTCCACATATTTCCTCAGACGTTGATCCCACCTAAAACACATTAGCAAATCTGTGAGATTAAGTTGAGCCACGGCCGATATGAACCGAGCTGACTCCAGACTGACTGACTTGAGCCGCCACCGATGCTCCAGGCCCGAAAAGTGCCATTTAAAAGACTATTATAGAAACAGCAAATTAGTCCTTTCTCTGAAAAGCCACAGTCTGTGGGAACGCTGGAACGCCAAGACTGTTTTTCAAGAGACTAAAATTAGATGGATGTCAGCTTGAGGCTGATGCTATAGTATACAGCTATAAAAGAGCAGTGGTTTATTTCACCTGCAAAGCTGTGCATTAAATCACAAATACAGACATTTAAAGTTCATGCAAAGTGTGGCGTTCTTAGTATGGAATAATGCTATAATGATGCCTATCTACAGTGCAAATAAATACAAGTCTATAAACAACTATACATACACTTTCTAACTGGTTGCAACTTATTTAAAGACAGATAACTAGACTCTCCTCACAAATACGCTACAAACATCACACTTATTCAACACTTGCATTTATCAAGTATGCAATAATCCAAAGAGTTGATCATTACCACTTACATATATAATGCTTCTCAAAGAAATATGCTGTAAAATGAAAACACAAGGATACCAGATAGTTATGGCTGGTCATGATAATCCCCAACAAACACGCTGTATGTGATCAGTGCTCACTGCAGCAGCACACAGAATGAGTTTGTTAAATGATTAACTGATAGACAGGAAGAGCTCTCTTCTTTCAGTCGGTCACTTGAGGCCACCGGACGATCCCAGACCCCGAGCCAGACTGTACCTGTTCACTTATTCACTAAAGCAGTGCACCGGAGCATTAATCAACAAGAAATTAGCTTCTGTTGTAATCAGGAAAACACACAGCCCAAATTTAGTGATTAAACCGTGCTCGGGATAAACAGTGCCAACTACATAACAAATAAAGCATTTGGATGCGTCTCAAAACCTACTGTGCTGCCTACCTAGACAGCATTCTGGGGACTGCATCCATATTAGGGCTGTCAAAAAAAAATATTTGAATTTCGAATATTAGTCGAATTTTTAACAAAAAATCCACATTCGAATGCAAAACGTTGCATTCAAATTTTAGGTGTGCGTCAGGCAGCTTATCAGTGGACACGAGATGCGATGAAGATGTAGGTGTCATTGCATTTTCATGCTTTTTTTAACTTATCCAGTTGAACCCACTGGATACGTTGTTCATTCAAAATACTGCGGAAAAAGAGAACATCAATGCGGAGATGATGTTGTTTACGTCAAAACTGAAACCAAGCCGTTCACACAGAACGCAAATGTATCACATGTTCTAGAGGGACATCTATCACTGTTGCACTCGCGTCTCACACAAGAGAGTCGGATATTTAGAAAGCCATTTAAAATTATTGTAAGTTCAACTTTGAAAAAACATGTCTCAAAACGTTATGGCGGGACGGGTCTCTCCTCATTCCACTGCATCTCGTGTGTTTAAATGAAAAAACGTTACTCTTTGTGATTGGTTTTCCAATGCTTTGTATTAAACTGTGTGTATATACATGATGCTTTTTTGTTTCTAATTGTTTAAGCAATTTAATTAATTAATTATATATGGTTAAACATTATTTTAAACATTATGCACATTTTTTCAAAGATAGTCGTGTTATTTTATGCTTTGAATAACAGTGAATTAGTAATATTTAGCTCGATGCGTCCTCTTGTGGCCTCAGGGGAGAAGACAAAAGCTTTTTTTACTTTAACTGAAATTATGCCTTTTAAAATCGAATATAATTCGAATTTTGATAATATTTAGGTACAAAATTCGAATTTAGTTTTTCAGCCATTTTGACAGCCCTAATCCATATGCATATTATATCTTATATACAGTGGGGTCCAAAAGTCTGAAACTACATGCAAAAAAAATAAAAAAATAATCATAATAAATAAAATCAAACAGCTATTTGTAATGCTAATATTTATTTATTTGATTTTTGTTTAAACTGTCTATAATCCTTTTTCATGGAAGTTAGTATTTTTGTCTCCACAGCTGGTACAACATACACATACAACTTATTCACACACACACACACACACACACACACACACACACACACACACACACACACACACACACACACACAGCATCCATAACAGAAAAAAGAACACTAATGTCAACAACAATTATTCAAACTGATTGACAACAGGACAAATGACTAAATATATATAAAAAGAACAATTACAAATATATTCATTGCTCCATGCACCATATAGCGCTTTCCCTATACAACTGAATGTGTGAAGGGTGCAAAGAAAAATTATTTTCAGTGTTATATATTATTTCATAACATTATTTCTATCAATATAAAATCTCATTCATTTGTCCATTTAATATCTTTAAGACATGGTGCTTTTTGTAAGTTGTTACTGACTGATATTTTTAATAAAAATGTCTATATTCATATTAGCTACACTTTCAGAAACACAAACTGACAGCTGACAGCAACAGGTCAACAAAGCGGTACTAAACTCATCACTAGATGGACTTAGAATACATATCGTTTCATATATATCAAAATAACTCTTTTTTGGGAACTTTATAAAGCACTTTTGGGGTCATTTATATATAAACCGCCTATATTTTGCCTAAAAATACCGGTGCACCTTTATGTCCACTGACACAGAAATAACCGCGCTGGCCCTGCCGCAATTCAGTCTAATAATAACTTATCTATATGAGATAATATTTTATTACAGCTTGACCTGGCAAACATGCAAATCACACGCACAATATAAGTGCGCTGCTAACAATTAAAAGTTCGTGGAAAGTTCCATTCCGTCACATACACGCGCAGCGCAGCGCGAAGTCATTACAGGAGCTCAGGAGACAGAGAACGATACCTCAGCACTTTACCAACCGCCTGAAGGACCATTTTACAGCTTAATCCGGTTTTTGTGGATCTCTGCGCGAGCGCGCTGTCATCTCCGACCATGTTTCCAGACGCGCGCTTTGAACAAGTGAACCCAGAGTCTGCAGAAGCATTGCTTGCTAAACAGTCGCTCTGCTGTGCTTCTCCTGCAGCTCAACTTCTGGCCAATCACAGAACGGATGGGAGGGGCCAAGGCGCAATATTTGGAATGTAAGAAACCTCATGCATGTGACTCTCACACACTGGACGCAGAAAACTATGTAGAACTGGATTTACCCCCAAAACACCTCCACAGCAATAACTCACACTGGGGAACAAACAGATATGATTCCTGTAGTTCTACTGGAATAATATAATGCATATGCTTTTCAACTATATTCATCACGTATCTGAAAATGTACAGCATTCTCCTCACTGGAAACCTCATTTGTCTACCATTCTAAGACTAAACTATCTCCTTAATTTATTAAAGTTTCTAATAGCATTTTTATAATTTAAATAGACATTACAAAATGATATGTATATGTGCATGTATGTATGTATGCATATATATATATATATATATCTTACAGTATATATTGTATCAGTAACATCATGTTTACAAAAAAAAGTTGTGCCAAGTTCATTTAAAGGATGTATAAGGGAAAGTATTAATTTATAAGTGCATGGTCACAATTTAGAAATTATATTTTTTCCCTTTATAAGTTCTTTTAAATAATCCGGATGTGTGATTTTACAAACACACACACAAATAATAATAAACTATTAAACATTACTTAAAAAAAATAAAATAATAATAATAACTGAAAAAATCTAATATTAAAAATACATATTTCAACTAGTTGCTAAGACAACATCTCATTTTTATTTAGTTTATTTGCTAAAATAAAGTAAATAAACTAAAGCTAACAATTAAAACTTGAACACGAAAACATGTCATGATTATTAAAACTACATTTAATTTTAATTGAATATTAACAAAAACTACAATAGTATATCAGTTGCACTGATACGGTTATAATGAATGCATATTAGCAGAAGAATGATCAAAATGAACATGTTTTTTTAAATACCTCTATATTGATTACGGTGCATGACACCACTATAACCGCTCGATATGTCACCACTGAAGCATTTCCTTTACAGGTTGATTCACAGCATGTTTTGATGGAGTCGTGACGTACTGGATGCTGCTGTTGTGCAGTAATTTGTGTTATGACAATGTAATTAACAGTGAAACATCAGGCTGGAATTTTCCTGCAGAGCTCGAAGGCATGTTCAGACTCCACACTGGAATTTAGAAGAGGTCTGGGCATAGGACTAGTATGGAGCACCTACAGGCCAGACAGACAAACTCTAGAGACTCTCAGCCTCTCTGGCTCCATGCATGGGCCCTCTTTAGCTTTTCTGCTAATATATCATATAAAAATAAGCATGCATACCCTCTATATTTATATATACAGTATATGCATAGAAGTCACCAGCATACATAGACGTCAGCTTATTTTTAGAAGGTCAAAATGCTAAAAGTGTTCAGCGCTGTTAATATACTGGCTGCTTCTTTCAATCCAAACACTAGCATCAGCCTTCAATTATTACTGCATAAGCCTTAAAAGGTCAGCCTGAAATAAACGCTGGAAAAAGAGAGTGGAAAAAGTGCTTTCTAAAATGAGGCATGGACGTCAGGTTGTGGGTGGGAGTGGTGAAATAATGAGGCCTGTGTGAGCGGGACGGGACAGGGGTCTGACGCTGAGCCTTCACAGGATGCGTTTGTCCAGGAGGGCAAAAAACCAGGAGCAGGGAGGCAGACAGAGGAGGCTTTCATGGCTTCTACAGGTGAGAGAAAATGAAAGAGCAGCTTGCGAAAGCAGTGACGCAAACGTGTAGATGCTGCGGCGTGATGAATGTTTTCTTAGTATACTCAATGCTGTAGGAATTTAAGATTGGCCCTGTTTTTATTTTACCTCAGAGGACCTAAATATCTTGATATATATATATATAGTGACAAAGGATCTTTACTTCTAAAGGTGTGGTCACATCAGCAATGTTTAGGTGAAACTTTGTGGGCAAACAAGGGGGCTTTTTTAATAGCTTGGAGATGGATGAAGCACAGATATGTACTACTAGCCCTGTATGAATTGATACAATTATTTATGGATGGATGGACGGATGACAAATATAATGTTTGGAAAATGGAACATCTTTATAAATACCTAAAAGTACACTCTTAACATCAGTCAGTCAAGCATTATAAATATATTATGATAATCAAGTATTATTTAATGATATAAATTTAGCAATTAGAATTAAACTTGGTAACCATGTATGAATGCATTAGTCATTTTAACTGAACTTAGGACTGGTGGTGGTGCTTTTTTGGTCATTCAGTGTTTCTGTAAATAATGGGAAATAAACTATCAATAATACTGATAAGATAATAATCATACTATGAATTCTACTAACAATATAAAACACTAAGGATTAACGAGCTGCTGGATTCATGAATATTAATCACGTTGTGTGCGTTCGCACGAACTGATTCGCTGAAATCAAAACAGGGACGATTATAGGTGAGCGCCAGCCAATGAGATTGTCGTTTGTGCATTAGCTCCGCCTACTACCGGAGAACCCAGCAGTTCTTAAAAGCTGAAAAAATCCAAAGGAACTCCGTTATTTTGACAGGAAAATACAACAAAGAATATCGTTTACATACAGTACCATGCAGAATTGACGCGCTACATGTAAGACTCTCTCGCTCTCTTTGTGTGTGTTCGGAGAGTGACAATATATCTGTTCTAAACTTATACATAGCCTCCAACTCACACACTGGCGAGTAAAATCTGAGCATTTATTAGCCAGTGGCTAATATCAGACATCATTTAGTCGCCAGGGTGAAGATTTGCGAGTGATCCACAGAGCAAGATACCTTTTAATTTAGCATCCCATGAAATCCTTTCTTTATCCTAAATACTGTTTTCAATTTTATTTAAGGATTCTGTGTTTTATGATTTAATACAAATGTTTCATCAAAATGGTGTCTAGTGAAATTAATTAAAACTTAAATGCAAATCAAATAAAAACACATCAATTAATTTACAACAAAACTTTGCATTATTTATTTATTTTTGGTCAAATAAGATGCTGCACAGTAGAACTGTATAAATTAAAAAAAGATGAAAACATCTTGGCTGTATGGCTTTGAAAATAATATTTTTACTTTGAGAAATGCAGTTTAGTATACAGTAGCAATATATTTCTGTCAGTTTGCTGAACTCTTATGTTGGTGGTCTGTGAGTTTCAGCGTGTGTTTGACAGTAGTTGTGAGTAAATCTGCTGAAGTGACTCTCAGAGCAGCTCTGGAGATGAAGTTCATGTGTTCATGTGTCATATTGAGACAAGCGTTGTGTGTTTGAGTGTGTGTATAGATGAAACTATAGCACTCATTCACGTGCAGAACACTCAGATTATTAGAGGCATGCACTGACTGCTGCTCTTGCCTTTATTTCTGCTCTTACATTCATCCATATCCAGTCAAAATGCAACTAAACTTAACATTGTTATACACAGAAATTGTATTACAAACTCGATGTGATATCGTTTATCACCCAGCCCTATTCTGAACCAATATTTTTGTAAGAAAAACCCTTATTTATTCCATTAATCATGGATCATTTTAGCCACGGCTCTCAAATAGTGAGTATATTCAGCTCTGCTGCGTCATGACGGGTCACATGACACTCAAGAACCAATGGTGTCCAACTCATCTTTGAAACACATGTTTAAATACTGACAGGTATAAATGAGATTTGAAAGCTTGACGGTAATAATCTGTCAAACATCTTATTTTGTGATTCAAAGAAATATGGAACTTGAACAATTAGGCTGAAGTTGAGTAAATGAACATGTCATTTGTTTGTAAACAACTCCCGGTCACTTTATTTTAAGGTCCAATTATCACTATTAACAAACCATTAACTACCACTTTTGCCTCAAAACACTCCTAATTTGCTGCTTATTAATAGTTAGTAAGGTAGTTGTTAAGTATTGGCTAGGATTAGGGATGCATAATAAATTCATGCAGAATATGTGCTTTATAAGAACTAATAAACAGCCAATATATTAATAACAGGCATGCTAATAAGCAACTAGTTAGCAGTGAGAATTGGTCCCTATACTAAAGTGTTACCTAACTCCCTAGTTATACAAGCAGAATTGTGAAAATATGACGTTAGAAATACTTCAAATAGGTCAGGGTTGAGTCCATCTGAGCTGATCCTAGAAATACAACAGTTTTGGACTTGTCAAGTTCTGCTTTGCAAGCATCGCAGTGTAGATCTCTATATATCGAATATGATAATTGTTTGATTGCCTCAGAAGAAGCGAGTACCTGTAGAAGAGCATCCACAGAAGACCGTGAGGGTTTTCGAGGCTCTCGGATTCAACCGGCGGATCTTCTTCAGCATTCGCCATTTGTGAACCGCTCAGATCATTCCTCGCAACATGAACAACGACTTTTCCTATTTATTTGCTCGAGACAAACATCAACACGTCTGTCCACCCAGCTATACGTGCGTGGAGTGAAACGAGCTGAAGTTACGGCTGTGGTCTCTGGATAAGTTCCTCTCTTGTCTGCTGCTGCTGATAACGAGGCCTAAACCATGAAGATTAACATGTAGTCATCAACATATAACCATTAATGGACAGCAATATGCATCCTGGGAACAAAAGTCATATTGAGAATCTGCACTTTGAACTTCGGAACTAATGTTTGTGTCACATTGTTATATAGCCTAATGCTTACAGAGCGCAGTGGGAATATTCAGGGGTTAAAGTTTGTCTTTTGAGGGTTTGTACTTTCACTTCTTCCTGTTCCTTGAGAAAAAGAACAGCAGGAATGTGCCGATGCATTGTTTGGGCTCCGCCGAGCCATTTCCCGAGTCTCTCGCATGAAACCGAACGGCTTTCCTGTGTTTATGTGCTTCCTCAGTAAGAAGCAGCCGAGCATTTCTGCGAGCGCCTTCCTCAAATATTATTGTTAATGAAACGGTTTCTGTGCGCTGCCTGGGAAACGAACGAGATGAAGCCGCTGCACCTGAGCATCAAGAGTGTTTCACTTCAATAAATCAGCTCAAACCTCAAATACACTTGGACTAAACTGGTTTCACTAAAATGGAATTGAAAGACCAGCGTTTCCTAAACTATTAAATGCTGCTGATCATACGAACTGAGATTTCTGTGGATCACAGCATGAATGGTTTATCATCACCACATGTTGTGCGTTTTAGGTTTTCATATTTGCATGATATGCAAAAAAATCTTTTTTTGGACACTTGTATCAAACTTAGACTCTAACAGTTTTACTAAACAGGGCAAATTAGTGCAAGAGCGCAATTCCAAAACAGCTCCGATGGGAGGGGAAATATCTGTTAGTGATTTACTAACAATGTGCAAAATAAAGAACACAGATGCAACATCTCATTTACATATCGACCAACGCAATATACCAAGTGCAGCGCAAATTAGAGCAATCACAAATAAAGAATAAAGAAATAAAGAAGCCACAGTATGTTGAAAAGAAGCAGAGGACAAAACATGAAGGTTTGCTTGAAGTTTAGATAGAGCTGATATTGTGTGACTCTGTTCCAAGTCGTCTTTAACTTCCTGAAGCAAATTAAAAACAACATGGCTTGGCAAACGATATGATATGCAAACGAAATGTGTTCTTCTGGCATTCAAAATAAATACATTTTTAATTCTCTGTTCTCTGGTGCCTCCTCCAGCAACAATAATTGCAGCCATTTCAAGCGCAAAACAGTTTAAGCTTATTTGGGGCATTAAATAATGGTGCAAATGCAGTAATTTGACGAGTGCAAATGTTAATAAAACACGCTGCGTGATTCATTTTAACACTCTCCTCCCAGAAATTTTGTGTTTGAAAGGGAAACTCCAACAAATGCATATTCAATAAGGTCAGGCACAAAAATAACTGTGTCCATGCCTTTTCAGCACTAATTCATCACTGCACGTCTTTAGTAAGACCTGACACTACTATTTTAACACCAAAAGACTGTTTGCGCTGAAAGCTGTTAGTAAAACAGGTCCTAAAACTGAACCAAAACTGATGCTTTCACATAGTAAAAAATAATTTACATGATACTACTTTTTAAAGTTCATTCAATAGCTTTTAAAAGTTTGGTGTCGGTAGTTAAAAATAATAATAATAATACTTTTATTCATCAAGGACACATTAAATTGATCAAAAGTGACAGTAAAGACATTTATGATGTTACAAAATATTTCTGTTTTAAATAAATGCTGTTTTTTTAACTTTCTATTCATCTGTTAATCCTGAAAAATAAAATGTATCAAGGTTTCCATAAAAGCAGGCCTGGCGTCAAGGGGGGGGCTTGGTGGGGGGGCTCAGCCCCCCCTATGACGTTCTGAAGCCCGCCCTGCAATGATCCATGCAAACGCGACTATTGCGACTGTACAGGAGCTGAGTTACACAAAAACTACCCAAGCACTAAAATATGTTGAAATAAAATAACCATTATTTTTTAGAGTAGCCTACAATGTGCACACTATAAAAGCAACTGGTGCAGCTGGTAATCACTTAAGTTGGTCCACGTCCAACCGCGAATGCTCCGTTACCTCTCCCTCCTCTGATGCAAAGATCATCAGTGCCCCTCTCCCATCCATCCTGGACATTTTCCACGCACGATGCTCCAGCAAAACCAACAGCATCATGAAGGACCCCACCCACCCCTCCCACAGTCTCTTCCAGCTCCTACCATCAGGAAGACGGTACCGGAGCATCAGAGCCCGCTCAGACTGCTCAACAGCTTTTCCCCCAGGCTGTGAGAGCCCTGAACTCAGATGAAACCCCATTACCTCCTGAAACATGGATCAACCTTACCACACCAAAGAAAAAACTGTGAACTTTTTTGTGCAATTCAAGTGTGCTACACACAGGTGAGTGGGCCTGTACAAACCACCTGTAGTCTCCTCTATGCACTAGACACTGCTGACAGCTGTGTCTTAGTGTTTTACTTCATTGTTGTATGTCTGTATTTATAAATGAGGCACGACATTTCGTTCCACTGTATGTCCCCATATGTAGCGGAATGACACAACTTGACTTCTTGACATAGGAAATTTACAAATTAAGCACTGCCTTTGATTTTAACCGTTTGATAAATCACCGGTGTATTTAGAACATTCACAAATTCAAACGTGCTAGCCAGAAATAGATGCGCTCAGTGCTTTTAGCCTTATATCACAACGATTCAGTGTTTTCAACCACATACAATTTGGTTTCAGACATTTAAATGACATTTGTTAAATAGTACACACTGATGTTTGTAAGTCTGTTAAATGTGGTGTGTAAGGAAAGCGACAATAATGAGACGGCGTGTTTTATATAGATCATACAAGCCCCCCAGGGCGAGTGTCCTGGCGCCGGGACTGCATAAAAGTATTGTGCAGCACAAGTGTTTTCAACACTGATAATAATCAGAAATGCTTCTTGAGCAGCATATTAGAATGGTTTCTGAAGATCATGTGACACTGAAGACTGGAGTAATGATGCTGAAAATACAGCTTTGATCACAGAAATAAAGTTACATTTTAACAGATATTCAGATAGAAAACAGATTGTTTTAAATTGTAAAACTATTTCACAATATTATTGCATTTTTCTGTATGTTTAGTCAAATAAATGCAGCCTTAGTGAATGAATGAGTGGATCTGTGCTTTTCCTAACAGAATGTGACTCTTATCAGTATATCACCTGTGTACAAGAACATCACGTTTCTCAAGTCTCCAGCTCAGTCTCACATCTCTCCTTCTGTGTGGGTAACTGACATCACACTGAAGACTCAACACAAAGACAAAGCTACAACTACATACAGGAAGAATTACTGTCGATATGGCATGTGCCTCTTGAGCAGCGGCGGGTTAAAAGTGCATAAAGAGAAAGTTTCCTGCAGAGATCTTTCACGGTCCATTGGCAGCCCATCAGAGGAAGTTATGCAACCGTCTGATACTTGCAATGTCCATCAGCGCAGCAAAACAATGGCCAAGCAGGAGCCATGTGTGGACGGTCTCTCGCCGTGCAACCCTGACATACTTTACAGTTCACTAATGTAAAACAACTGGGATTTCAGCATTAGAGCGCTTTACCAAACCTGACCTGATCAGAGAGTAAGATCCCGACCTTATAAACTTCATTTCACCAGAAACGGTTTTAATAATGCAATCTAGAGCTAGCAGTTAACACTGTCCAAAAGATAACAATGACGTTTCAATAAAATTAAACACATTCAAGTGTTTTTCTACTCTTTTAGATAATAAAATGAAAAAAACAGGATATTAATGAATAAATGGCACAGAAAGTCAACAAAGCAGTGGTTTCTGTTACGTCCGACAGTCTAATGTGTATTTATACTCACTCCAAAGAAACACAGCTGAGATAAACAATCCAATTAAGATCGTTAATCTCACCATTTATCCTTGTGAAAAAGAAGTGCTTAATTATATTCAATGTGCACTTGTAGTGTACTTAAAAAAAAAACTACTTGCAGATAATGCAATATTAATGAACTATAAGTCCATTTAAGTGCACTTGAAGAGAGACACTTTCATGACTCTTAACACACTTAAGACTTTAAAAAGTGCACTTTGTAATAATGCCAAATTAAAACATTGAAGTACATTTTAAGTCATTGTTTTAATAATCTTTTGTCATGCTTTCAAGAAGTACACTTATTTAGATTTATTGTTGACTAACATACTAAAGCACATGTAAAGTACTTGAATATCATTTTCACTGTAGCGTGTTAGATATTGCATTTAATTTAATATTTTAAACGAACTAAATTGCAACTTGATCATTACTAATTATATATTTAAATACATGACACGAGTTTCAATAGAAATGACATTTAGAAAAGTATATTGTAGTTGATCATAAATGCTTGTCAGTACATTCAGCAGTAACTTTAACCATATTTCAAAGACAATAGAAGGAATCATGAAATTAAAGATATTCTGAAGTCCTAATTATGTGGGTCAAAATATATAATTTATATATCTATATATATTAAATGATAGTTCAACTATAACACATTTTCATTTCAATGTAAAAATGGCATGAAGTGTCTGAAAACAATACATTCAGTTCACACTTAAGTATATTCTACTTAATTACCTCCATAATAAAGTACTCTTTCTAAAAGTTTGCTGAAGGGCACTTCTTTTTCTTGCACACTGTGCGGCAAACCTTCACAGCTAAGACTATGCGGTTGTGTGGTTATCTTTATGAAAAGCTAAACATCGCTCAAATATCATTGGATTGGTGCTTCTGCTTTCTGAGCCACAATCCATTTCCCTTTCATTAGCATTTCATTAGCCACTAATTGTGAGCAAGGCTGACTGATCCGAGACAGAAATAGACGAGGCCGTCTCTTAACCCATCGCTGCCCTTGCTTGTGCAACAAAAATAAACATTTCAGTGCTTTCTAAAGCCTAAACCTTCCTAAAAGCTTGAATTGGAGACACTACAGTAGTGTGTTCATGAGGTGTGGACTCTCAGCAGCTCCACCCAGACCAGCCTGTGCTAGAAAACTAAACACTGAAAGTTTTAGCATCAGTTCATCCCTAACGGGAATGTGAGGACGTGCTAGACTCGACTCACTCTCCAGACGGTGGCCACAGACTCCGGAGAGAGTCCTGATTGGTTACTGAGCAAGAAATGCTAGATGATGATCTCGGGCACAATGTGACTAAATCAAAGATGCATCAACTCTACAGCACATCCATCTCATCCTCAGTTTACCATGACACAGATTCCAAAAATAGAGCCATGCTAATGAATCCCACCCTGAAAAACAACAGAGGATTTGGGTAGCATGCACACACACACGCACGCACAGAGACACACACACACACACACACACACACAGAGACACACACACACACACACACACACACCCACTGTAGAAGGCAGAAATGTGCACAGTAATCACTGATTGAAACAGTTTAGAATAAACAAACCAAGAATGCTATTAATATTCATTATTATATTGCCGGGAAATAAGACATTTAGGAAGCTTTGAGGAAAAGTTCAGATAATAATAACAACAACAACAATAATAATTATTATTATGCAAGGAAGTAGGAGACAGACACTTTAGCACTGTTTTCACAAGCATAATATCATATAAGCAGACATTTAGGACGCTTAGAGGAATAATTCAGAAAAAATATATATATTAATGTTTATATTTATTATTATATAACAGTACTGGGAAGGAGGAGTCAGCCACTTTAGCATTATTTTTTAATGAGCATATAATCAGGCATTAAGTAGTCTTAAAGGAATGGTTCACAAATAAATAAATACACACAATTTAACAACAAATAATATAATTTTTATATTATTGTAATTATTATAATCTTTTTTTTATATAATTAATAGCAATAAACAGATATTTAGTAAACTTGAATGGTTCATAAAAATAGTGCTATTATAATTAATAATAAATGTGCATTTATATTAATACTAATATTTATTATAATGCAGATAATTAGGAGACAGAAACGTCAACAGTATTTGCATGAGCATAATCTCATATAATCAGACATTTAGAAAACTAAGAATCATTCATTAAAAGGAAAGAAAGAAAAATAAATCAATTTACTTTGACTTGTATTAAATGACATTTGCTGTTATTCATCATATCTGATTATCAGTGAATAAGGACAAAAGTGATATTCTGAAGCATTGCAGAAATGATCCGGACTGTCGTTGCAGATCTTTCAGTGTGTTGTGTTTTTCAGAGCTGAGCAGTACATGATCAATATGAACACTGACGGTAGAAACAAAAACATCTGAAAATATAAGCAGAAAAAGTGCTAAAAGATGCTCTGCATTGTGTTATATTATCAAACACTCCCTTGAGGACCGACTGGTCACACTGGCCACAGATATACTGCTCACGAGAGGTCAGCGGCTCCACAGTGAACTTCTGCTGACACACCATTCCCATCTGATCCCTGCATTATGAATCTAAATCTATATGTGCAGCATTTCATCTGAAGATGAAGAGAGCGGACGCAGCCTCAGATGACCCTGACTGAAATATTAATGAAGCCTTTACTTCATCTCAGCAGAGCGTTAATGCATCGTATTAAACATTGCTCTCATTGCACCGCACAGGCCTCCCTGCTTCTCCACAAACCCTAGATAGGGAACACAGCCGCTCCGAACCCACAGAAGAGCTAAAGCTGGCCTTTCATCAACACTTTGCTTTCTTGAAAATACACTTAAAGGCAACTGAACTTAAATTGACATGTTTTATTAATCTACATTAAAATATGCACTCATTATGGATAGAAGTAATCAATTAGTCAAATTAGCATATATTTCTTAACATTTATGCTCATATACCGTACACAGCAATATCAAACCATTGTCAGGAAGCATGTGGATACAGTTCAGAGAGCAAAGCATCAGTGTTTCAGCTCCATCTGCTGGATCAGCGCAGAGACGCCGCTTCACAACAGATTCAATACAAGCTTTACCACTTCTGCATTATACAACCCACCATCCCATAATGCACATCTTCTCTTTCAAATGTGACAAATGAACCCAGATCTTTCATGATCCATTATCTAATCAGACTGGATTTTTTTAGACAAAATTAGACTAAAAAAGGGACATTTCTGTTCCAGAAATGAGAACTAGATGATACTCATTTAAATAAAAAGCAGCATTAATATTTTTTTAATTAGTTACTTAATATGTAATACATTTTAATAACATTATTATTATTAATATTATTAAATAATATTTAATATATAATATAAACTATCAATTATTAATAATTTAGAGTAATTAATTATATTTTGACAAATTACATTCAAAACATGTTTATAGATGTAATTATTTTATTTTTATAAAGCCATAATACAGCACTTACTGAATTTATAAATGACTATTTAAAAAAAATGCTGTTTGTTAATGTCAATAATTAATAATATTAATACATTGTAGTAATTAATATACAAAACTTGTTTATAAATGTAATTTTTGTTTACATTTCCTTAATGAAAGCTAGAATACAGCTCTTACTGAATTAAAAAAATATGTTTTGTTTAATTGTTAATTATTAAAAATACAATATAATAAATACAGAGCAACTAAAATGCATTTACACAAACATTATATATATGTGTGTGTGTGTGTGTGTGTGTGTGTGTGTGTGTGTCTCAATTTTGAAAAATTGACACTTAAGACTGGTTTTGTGGTCCAGGGTCACATTTGTATATGTAATGTAGGCATGTATACATGTATATAGTATTCCCAGTGCAGTACACTAGCATTTAAATCCAAACATGACCAGTGTCTCAAAGTCTGCTTGTGAAGCTGCCGATCTCATCCTGGCACTTGGGTCAGATTTCACTTTGACTGACATTTCAATACAAGAAAATCCAAACGCAATGCCAGTCGTGAGTGATTCACTGCAGTGTATCCGAGAGAGCCAGGATCTGGATGTGAATGATATAGTTTAGCGCCTAATCAGTGGCATTTATGCTCTCGGTACCGCACAGCTGAAGGTCATTCATCGAAAGCAAAGCAGCAATCTGGGAACGTGCAGCAGCCTGAAAGGCCTTTGAAGCTGTACAAACTGAGCCAGTGGTGAAAAGTGTGTTGTGAAAGAGCGAAGGCTAATGACCTCCCATGCCCCACTGCCAGCCAATCAGCCCAGCCTCACTGCTCCTCTCCTCTCCGGCAGGTGGCTGAGAGAGAAGCACAAGAGACTGTGTGGATATAAACCTCAACAGCAAAACAAGCTGAGCCTGAACACAGCGTCTCTGCATGCCCGGGCAGAGCAGGATGTGTGTGTTTGTGAGGCCAAACCAAACGCTATTACACACCCACTTGTGTTCAATGTCTTACAACAAAAGTATATTATTACATAGATATGATGTTCACATGGGCTGAAATGACATCTCAAAGCATTTCAATCTGTTTCTCTTTAAAGAAATGATGCATCAAAATGGTTTAAAACAAAACTAAACATCTCTCATAGTCACCCGAATAGTTAAAAGCCTCGTCTATAACTAAACAGTACAATGCTTCTACGATGAACCAATGTACTGGGAAATTGATACTGAATCAATACAGAAATGTTGAAAATGTTGTTAACATTTAAATTTACTTTGGAACAAATACAGATGTTTTTAATAATGTTCCACTTGTTTAGGGTGAAATTTACAGATTCAACTGGTTTAAAGATTGAAAAGGTGGGGGAAAAAACAAGAGTAGCACAAAAGCTTGTGAGAAAATTGCAGACAGCAACAGTTACTAAGGTATGATTGGATAATTGGTAGGCAGGACTTAGAGAAGGGTCAATTAGTTTAGTACTTGCTAAGGAATTAAGCAACCACCTAAAAACCCAGTAAACCAAGTAAAAACACATGAATGCATGCAAAAATAAATGCATTAATGCATAAATAAATAATTGCATAAATAAATGCATGTATGCTCCATAGCCTCCTGCAAATAATGACTTATGAATGTACAACAGCACGAATCAATGGGGCCAAGCCTTTGACCATTGATGCTTGGCAGTGTTTTCTTTTTGATATACGTGATTATATAAAGGAGTGACTTGTTTTGTGTTGTTGTTGATTCCCTCTCCCCCTCCCTTTTGACTGGACTTTGAGATATTGCGTATGTGTCTGTTGTTTTGTTTTGTTATATTTTGGATGTTATGTTATGTATGAAAAATAAAAAAAATGTTGATAAAAAAATATATAAATGCATTTATGCTTAAATAGATAAATAAATAATGCATTAATGCACTTATAAACAAATTGCATTAATGCATAAACAAATAAATAAATGCATAACTAAACAAACAGAATTAAACTATTTTTGAATAAACACATAAATGCATTAATAATGCATAAATAAATTCATTGCATTTATAAAGAAATGCATTAATGCATAAACAAATAAAATAATCAATTAACTAATATTAGGTTAACATCCCATTTGTAGCCAATCTTTAAATTAATCAGGCTGTTTTTGCTATACTGTACCTTTAAGACTATAAGCGCATGAGCTCTGTTATAATTAGCCTAGCTCACCTCCATCTACTGGTGCAGTTCACAGTTCAGGCCAAATTACTGGTATACAAAGCAGTTGTGATGTCACATGAATACAGCATGCATATTCTATTTTCAATGATATGTGAAATCACTAAAAGCAATGCAGTGAGAAATGATGGAGGGGCGGCTGTATTCGGTGAGGACGGATCTGTGCTCTAATTCTTCAGGAAGAGGGTTGGGATGAGAGCTGGAGACTGAAGAGAGGAGCTCCATCTCTACACGACCACCATCAGCAGCAGCAGCAGTGCTGGATTACACAGGCATTAGCTGAAGTGCATTCCACAGCTGGCTAACGCTTACATAACGCTCAGATGATGCTGCGCTCCCTCCGGGGGGCCTCGACAACATGTAACATACACATGAAGAGCACACATGAGCAATGAGCCAATCCTAAACCAAGTACAGCAAGCCTATTGAGTGCCAGACCCATAGACCTGCAGATGGTGACTAAGGACAAGGCACTGAAAATCTACAAGAAATAGCAAACATAGCCATTATGCAACGCTGCTGAGAAAGCAAAAACTAACCAGACTCACACAGATGAAAGAGCCCAGATACTATGGCTGTGTCTCAAAGCAAAGGTGATGATCTAATGCATTTTTGCATAAGGATACGAACTAATCAAACTGGTTTTGGATAGACCACAATTGCAAGCAAATATTTATCGACTACAATGCTTACTTGAAATCCAATTTAAAATTGAATTTTCAGACGATCCGTCAAACATCATTTTAATTATTTCCACTGACTGCCAAACCAATGGGCTCCAATGTTGTTTGGTTCTCAATGATCTTCAAAACATTGGATTTTGAGTCGACAGAAGAACGTCACACGTGTGGCGTGAACACATGAACACATCATTTTCACTTCTGGATGACTTTTGTTCATCTTTGAAAGACAAATGAAGGTATTTTGAAGGTATTTTCCACCAAAATGTGATGCTTCAAAAAGTTCATAAAAGCAATCCATATGAACTGAGCCATTTAATCCAACTGTTCTAAAGACACATGATTGCTGGATATGATGAACAGATTTAATTCAGGCTTTCATTCACATATAAACAATCAACACACATTCATATAGAGCACATCAAACACTGATAAACAGAAGCTCAAACATGCATGAGCTCAAACCTTGTTGGTCCAAATGCATTGATTTCAGCATCTGTTTACCAAATTTACTTTTTACAACAGTAAAAATATCCTCTTATGAGTTTGGAACAGCATGAGGGTTAGTAATTGGTTGATTTTCACTTTTGGATGAACTAAATTATTAGATAAATATAATTGCTTTTGGAAACTTGAGCTATAGTTGTACATTAGTAATATTTTAAAGATGCCTTAAACTCCAAAAGAGTCTCTTGCTCATACACTCATCTTCTTTCCAACATCACTGCTTGCTTTGTAATGAATTACTATTCATATTCAGTAATTTATCCATTCATCTGCACTAGCAATATGAGATAAGAACAAAATCTGAACTGGATAATGACACTAACTTTGCAACATCAACACGGTTATTGAATGAACTGAATCGACGCTGAACTAAACATAGCTGAATAATGACAATATTATCTTCTGTAGAACTGAGATTTAATTAGTTTCATTCACGATTTCTACAACATTAATACTGTGATTTTCCTGTTTGTTAATGTGAAGCTGCTTTGAAATAATCTGTATTATATAAAAGTGCTATACAATTAAATGTGACTTGACTTCAAGTTTCTAACAATCGTCTAGGTAAACATTTACACCAACAGATTTATTAACATTAGCAATTCATGCTTAAATGGACAATTAGGAAGTATGGAGAAATATACTGTGGAAGTCAATGGCTACCAGCAACGGTTTGGTTACCAACATTCTTCAAAATATCTTATTTTTTTCCTTTTTAGGGATTTTTCCTTTTAGGTGAACTTAACTTTTAGATTTAACTTAAAATGAATGAGGCATGATAAACAGCTCAACCAATAACCGATCAGCTTAAGTTAACGATAAACAAAAGTTCAGTACACGCATTTGAATATTTAATCAGGACCAAAACCTCATGCAAAAGAGATCACAACCACACCAAAGCAGCACTAGGAAAAAATGCATGGTCTTACTCTGAGAAACAGCTGATCCCTGAACAGCTCAGAAGTGATTTTGTTCGATCTTATCCGTTCAAGACTGTGAGAAGGCTACTACAGGTCAACCACATGCACAACCTTCCCTGCCCTTTACACACAGCAGCTTAATCTTACCGCAGACGGTCTCGGACAGCGCGAGCACGATTGGTAGAGAACGGGTTACTGTACAACGTTAAATCTTGACCTCCAAGCTCATTTGGTAAGAATTACATAGAGTAGGCCAGGATTTATCTGGACATGTACATGAAAACTCTTGTTATTTAACACTTGAAACTTAGATGCCAATTACAGGAACAAATCCCTCTTTGTAGGTTTATGACCTTTCAGTTTCCAGACCCAAACTTTAACTAACATGCACGATATGTTGCAGAACCTACCCATACGTGCCTCTACCTACATTTCTGCAGAACTCAAAAAATGTACGTATATGTACGAATCACTGCAGTTTCCAGTTGAAATGAACACTAAAACTCAGACCACTTTTATTCATTTTCACACAAATTGTGATTTGTAGGGCCAGAGTTTTGATTAAGAAAGCTGAATTTTCGCACAATATTGCCTTATGACTTCAAAACAATTCCAACATGCTGTGAGATTTGAAAACTGATACTTTTGAATCTTAATATCCAGCTTCATATGCATGGTTTTTCTGACGCAGTACATTTGCTCTGTAGCTCACCCGATATGGCGTTGCACTTGTGCGGTGAAGCGCTCCGGTACGAATCCTGTGAAACTACGGTTCGACAAAACTGCTCAAACCAGCATATAAGGAGCAGGTGTTGCATCAGCAAATGTGTTTTTACATCACTTTTGCATTCAATAACACTATCAGGTAGGTTTAGGGTTGTGTTTGGTGTAGGGGGATGTTATTTACCAACATAAGAGCTAGGGCTGTCAAAATGGCTGAATAAATATTATCAATATTCGAATTTAAAATGCATAATTTCTAATCCTGAGGACAAAATATTACTAATGACAGTTTATTCAAAGCAATAAAATAACATGACTATCTGTGAAAAAAGTTCATAGTGTTTAAAATCATGTTTATAAACCAATTATAATTAAAACCCATAGATATGTTTTTTCAAAGTTGAACTTGCATTAATTTTACATGGCTTTCTAAACACACTCCCTGCGTCCCAATGTGCATACTATCCACCCTAACTGCCCTAAATAGTATTGAAAATTACTAATATCATAGAATTTAGGATAGATACACATTGGGACGCAGGCTCTCTTGAAATAGATGTCTCTAGATGTCCCTCTAGAAAATGTGCAAAATATGCATTGTGTGTGAATGGCTTGGTTTCAGTTTTGACGTAAACAAGATCTTCTCCGCATTGATGTTCTAATTTTCTGCAATATTTTTAATGAACAACACAGCAGCGCTGCATCTAGTGGGTTCAACTGGATTGGCTAACAAAAACATTATAATGCAATGACTTACATCGTCATCGCATCTCGTGCGCCACTGATAAGACTGCCTCCTTAACACACCTAAAATGTGGATTTTTATTTTAAATTCAACAAATATTCGAAATTCAAATTTCTTTTGACAGCCCTAATAAGAGCATTAACCTTTCAGTGACACTCACCGGACATTTCAACCGCATTCTGAACCGCTGCAATACGTACCTGAAGCAACGTAATAAAAACGAGCCACGGTCATGTATTGAACGTGTGTTTTAGTGCCACTCACTGGACATTTCACTTTGAAACTGCCACGAGACGTGCAGTAAGTTACGTAATAACGTGTTGCAGAAATTATGCCACAAGCACGTATTTCCAATGAGCCTGGGTTGTGCAGAACAGGAGAGGAAGCTCTTCAAATCCTACAGTCATGTAGATTCACACACACACACACACACTCACCGTTGATCTGTGAGGTATAGGGGAAGCCTGCATCACGCCTGATATCACACTGCATTAATCCAACTAAAGCCCATTCCTGCTCCATACAAGGAAAAGACAAGCTTCAATCTGAATCCCTCTCTCTCACACACGCTTCATTTGCATTTTCCTCACTGCATTAAAGTATGCAAACCCTAAAAAGGTGATGTAAGCTATTCCAGTCCTTTTGCAAACTTCAACCAAAACCCTGCTGTCCTCCAAAAACGAGCCAGCGAACCCAAATGTGCAGAATGTGTATTTCTGATTGGCTAAAATACTTATTTCAGTGACAGCAGTCAGGCTGTTGGGACATTTTATGCACACTCTTTTCAGACTGCAAGAAATGCACCGAGGTCACGCTGAAGGACACGCAAGGACGTGAACAACCAAAGAAACAAATGGAGGAAGAGGAAAAGATGCAAGGAAGAAAGCGACGCCCTTGCACACGCAGCGATGGAGGATGCAATGTAGGTCATCAGAAACAGCAGGAACTGAAAAACACGTGAGAGGAAGAGAACCGCTTCCACATCAACCCGTTTGGTCGCCACAGTTCAGCTTGTTTGGTTGGTATGAAAGCGGTTTGAAAGTTTTCGTGTATAGACGGTCTAAAATACTAGGCTGGTAAATCCAACCGGACAAAATCATGAATAAAACAGTGAAGCTGGCATCTTATCCTGAGTTGTTATGAAGAGACATCGGTGAACGGCTGCTGCTGCTCCTCACACTCATGACAATCATACCACAGTTTGGAGTCAAAAGTTAAATGGATAAAGAAAGAAACCAAGGCCCCGTATACATAAAAATGTTGTATCGTATCGGCGTTTCGTCCAGACGAATTCTGTCGCAGAATTACAGCGCCACATACTGGTCTGACATGTATACTGCATCGTTTTGAGTCGGTTTCAGTGGTTTCGTGTGTATGCAGAAAACACACTAGTGTAAACAGGGCCTCAAACTCAGCTGCAAGATTTAATAGCAAGATTTTTAAGATTCAATTTTGCAAGATTTAACTGGCATTTTTCAGATTCAAACTGTAATAGTGATTTAAAGAAAAATCCAGGTTTGCTGTGCTTGTTTGTAGGGCTGCAAAATTTGGCAAAAAAAAATTGTGATTACATCAATATGGCTAAAAAATAATAAATAAATACAATACTATTTATTTATTTGTAACACCATGTAAGCAGCACGGTGGAATCATGAGTAAATAATGAAAGTCATACAATTAACAAGAAGCTATATAAGACATTTAAGGTAAAAAAAAAAAAAAAAAAAAAAAAAAACTATAATGATTATTATTATTATTCCTACTACAACAAAATACAATTTTGTAAACATGACTAAAAGTGTAAATGTAAAAGAATAGAAATAAAAACTATTTAAGAAGTATTACTGTTTTAATATTACTACAATATTATACTATTTAAAATACTGTAATTTCACTGTAAAATAATATAAAAATTATAATTTTATTTTACATTGCAACTGTAAAATTACACTATTAATATTTATGTTGTCTTAATTTCTTAATTTTCAAATTTCTCATTAGAAGTATGGGAAAACGTTTGGCACATATTGCGTTTCCAAATGCACATTGAAGCGACTCAAACTCAGAGCAGACGCAGAGATGAAGTTGATGTGAAGCAGCATTTACTGTAAATGCTTTGAGACGCTGAAAACACCAGATCACGAGCTGCTCATGTGTAAATGAACACAGCTTCACTCTAATTGCAATCTGATAAGCGCATGATTTGGGTTTGATGTCGATTAATCAATGCAGCTCTAAGCTCAGCTTCAAACCGAGCAATTAAAACAGTGTGAAAACAGCCTAATTTAAACACTGATCTATAGATAGCGGCTTCCTGTTTAAATGACAACGACAAGCTCTTAGTGTGCAGTGTGTGATTTCGAGAAGAATAATGAGAAAGAACAAATGAGATTCAGTGGTGGCCAAAATGACTAGAACACTAGTGTTTACCAGAAAAAAAAAAAATCTCTGGATTATAAAAACTGGATTATTACAATTAATGGAAAAATGAATGTTTGGAAATGTAAACTGATATTTCCTACTGACACACTACAGCAAAAGATAGAAATAACTGACTTAAACCCATTTTTAGCTGCTGAAAATACTAGTGTTCTCATCATTTTGGCCACCGCTGTACATCCTCATTTGTCACTTCCTTCACCAGCATCCTTCTTTAAACTGTCTCTGTTTAACTGGCTGGGATCTATAAAAAGCAGCAGGCCTGCAGCGAGGCCCGATCCGTGTTCATCTCCTCATCCTCCGTGCCCCGGCAGAGGGGACACATGTTCCCAACCAGCGTCCGCAGGCTACAGCCGAGACGTCAGAGATGTGAGAACAGAGAGAGAGGAGAGATGAGTGACTCACAGGCCTGAGCGTCACCAGCTCACACGAGAGAGAGGAGACAGCGCTTCTCTGTCTGTGAGCCGCATTTATACATCCAGCACAGATCCATAATCAACCGCTGCATTGGATTTATAATGCAAGGCTCTGGATGCCAATGCATAGTGATGCATTTGGTTCTTCACGTGACAGTTTGAAACAAAAAATAATAATTTCCATTTATTTATTTACTCACCCTTAAGTGTCCAAACCTATAGGACTTCTTTTGAGTAACACAAAATAAGAAGTTTTGTTCAACACAATGAAAGTATCTAAAATGACAAAAGAAATCTTAAGAAATAAAGTTAAGAAATTCCTTAAATTCTAATAAGTTCATAAAATGTGCAAAATTACTTTTTTTTTTTTTACAAATATTTTCTTAAGAACATCTTTTTTTGTCCATAAGAAGAAAATGAAGTGGTTTGTCTTTAGAATGATCTTAAGTAGTTCTTGTAGTTTGTATTTTTATTCTTCTTCTTCTGTTATTATTATTGTATGTATGCATTTATTTATTTGGATTACAAAATATTCTTAATTTTATTAGTTAAGAATAATTTTATTCTTAAGATTTTTTTTTTTTTCACAAACAAATAAAAATCACAAAAATACATTTTGGACAGACTGACCAAAATTCAAGCAGTTATTTAATTAACTCTCCATAATTCATACAAAATACCATATACCAATAGCCAACAAACATAAATAAAATTGAACATGCAGATAAATAAATGATTGGAGAGCTGTGTGTAGAGTATCCAGTGAAACACTGGATTTTTTAGTTTTTTTAAGTTGTTTCTCACACAAAGCTATTGTTTGGTTTCAACACAAAATATAATGAACAAGTCATACAAATATCATGGTGCATTTTGACCTTTTTGAAGACTGTCAGCTCGGTTCAATAAACTATATGATTTGTTTTGACTGAAAAGACCAGCATGACCATTCTGTTTAACATCTTTTGTGTTCAATGGAACAAAGTCATACAGGTTTGGAACAACATTAAGGTGAGTAACTGATGACATTTATCAACTTCTGTCAACTATTCCTTTACATCGTTTATCTCTAGAAACCTCCAGCACAACGGCAGAAAGACTGACCTGATAAAGGGCATCCTAACTTGTTAGACATCCAGGGTAAAAATCATGCAAACCCTTTTGCAACTGCATCAAAACTGAAGAGGAAAAAACCAGCGCCTCTACCCACACCTGACAGAGACTGTTTGCCTTCACCACAAGCACAGATAACCAGAGGATGTTTGTTTTTGTCTTCTATTTTAGAGAAAAGGAAGCACACGGTTACATATATGTTCTGCAGCAGAAATAGGAAGTGAAACATTATACAGCATGTTATTTTTCTTCATGCGGTCGACGTGTGCATCAAAACACATTCAGCAGGATATACTAGGAAAGGGACAATTTCACAAGTTTGCTTTCACTTTCAATTCATTCGAAACTGACAAGCTATAAACACTTTACAAAGCCATTACTTAAGGTGAGTGCTGATGTAACCTACTTCCTGGTTTATCAGTTACACCATAAAACAGAGATCTTCACCATTCTGACTCTTGAACTAGTTCATTCACATAACCAGCCTCTATTGACAGAGACCTTCACACCCAAAACCAGCTCGGTTCATTTCAGAGAAACATGCTGTAACACTCAGACACGGTCACAGACGGGAAGCACATCAACAACACAACAGCAGAAACATTTGATGCAGTCGCACTATACTTGTGTTCCCTTAACTAATGTTTAATTCATTGATAAATGTGCAGGCTAAAAGTTTTATCCTTTAAAATGTTAATATTTACATCTAAAGTTCAGCACCATGTTTGTTATGGTATCATATCAGCCAGTGAATTTTTGGTATTGTATAAACTTAATTATAGTAATAAAACATGCCCAAAATGTAAAATGTTTTGTTTGTTTGTTTTGCACATTCACACACACACACACAAAAACAAAACATAAACGTACATTGAACATTTATTACTTTACAGGTACATCTATCCAACCGACATTTTACAGATAATATGTCAATCTACGACTAGCCTACTTAATGGCCCTATGATTTATGCAATCCACAAAATACGGACACAACCAAGTCATAATTTACAGTATAATGCAATTTTTTTTTTTTTAAATTTGGCAAATCCCAGATGAATAAATCAAAAGTAGGGCTGTAGACAGCTGAATTTCTGAAAAAAAAAAAAAAAAAAAAACATAGGACCCTATTAATGCAAAAAAAAAAAAAAAAAATTGAGATTAAATTGTTAAAGTTCAACTGATTAAATGTTATACCTTCATTGATTACCATCATTTTCCTTAATAAAAATTTGTATCCAATCATAAATCTAGAAAAATTCTGAATTTTTGAAAAAGTTAACATTTCATAGAGCCCTATTATTGAAAAAAAAAAAAAAAAAAAAAAAAAAAAAAGTTGTAAAATATAAAATAGTTAAAGTTCAACTGATTAGACATACTTTTTGATTAACAAAAAAATATTAAACCATTAAAGTTATCCAGAAAAATGAAAACGGAAAAATGTTAATACATTTTTATTATATTTGTTTCAATTTTGTGAATTCAATTAGACATGCTTTTTGATTACTAATAGAGGTCGACCGATAGTGGATTTTACCGATACCGATAGCTAGGTTGGACCACACTGGCCGATACCGATTAATCAACCGATAGTTTTTAAAATAGATACTGAATGAAAACTAAATAGAGCTTTGCTATTTAAAAAACAAACAGTAACAGTACTGAACTATACTTTATAAATGAATAAAAATTTAGTATTAATATTTATTACTATATTGATTATTAAAGTTATTTCATAGTTTACAAATGTTAAAAGAAGAAACTTTAAAATTTAAAAATGAAGCCTATTAGTAAATGTTGAAATTAAATGAACACACTCTAACAAGGAACAATACTTCTACAGCTTTCGTTAATGTTACAAATGGACTCTTATTAAGTATTACCATTTCATTTCAACAGTCATGCTTAAAGATGGCCATCTTGAAATACCTACAAAAGGCCATATTAAAATTACATGCACAGGTTATTGATATTGTATGTGCACTCTTTATTTGCTGCTATTTTAGAACACTGCATGATTATCTAATTAAAATATAAACAAATATGCAAGTGAGTGACACACTGTGCAAAAGCACAGCGCTGCGTCTTGGAGAAGTCACGGGTATCAGTCACCAATTTAAGCAGCGGTCTAAAACTGTTTATTTAATCACCAAACGGACATAAGTTTGCTTCAAGAATGAATTATGTGTCATAAATGAGTTTGAAGTTCGGTGTTTAAATAACAGAGCAAACGGAAAGAGAAAGCGCGATCTGTATTACAGCTCTCTATATGAAGCATACAGACTGTATTAGAGCCACGGAAAGACAAACGTTTTGCTGAAAAATGCACAATACATAATTTATAGCCTAGGGCGAAGTCATTATGTACATTAACAATGATTTGGGACAAATAGGCTATAATGTTATTTAATGGGAAACTATGTGAATGGCGCTCTGTTCCGCGGCAGGATTTTCTGTCGGCTGCATTTAAATGCGCGTTTGAAGTTTCCCGCTCTGTGCAGCGCTCAGTTGCCAAAACAAACAACATGTGCTGTCAGTGATTTCCGCCTCTAGAGGCCGCTCTCATACTGTATAATGATAGCAGACCATGCTCAACCACTCTATCGGCATGGATTTTTGCCGATAACCGATTGTTCTGCAAATCAACTATCGGTGCCGATTAATCGGCAAAACTGATGAATCGGTCGACCTCTAATTACTAATATTAAATTAAACATTAAAACAGAATCACTGACTAAATTTCAGATTTCATAGTGTCCTATTGCTTACTAAAATACTACAAAATTAAAATCTAAAGCAAACTTGCATACATTCAGGCCGTATGCAGGTGCGTGTAAAGCCCAGCTGTGTCCACAGCCCCTCAGGCCCTACATAAGCTGCACACTCTCGAGGTCCATCATGTCCACTCCTCAGCTTTCCCTTCTTTGGTCTGTCTGCGCAGCTCTTTGTTTTTCCAGCTAGTGGAAGAAACTGTCAACTAATCCCATCACACTTACACAGACCAGCATCAGAGCAGAACAGACAACAGATCTGATCCACATGAAAACACACCTATTCCTTCAGTCTCTCTCGCTCTCTACCAACACTACCTCCACAAGCCCAATTATTCAGCCCTAAGAGGTGTGGGACAGGAGACGAGCTCTGCCGTAGGCATTCAGCTGGGTGCTGTGCTGGGAATTCAACACTTCTGCACTTCAACTGCAGAATATCAAGCCTAGTTTATATCAGGGTCAACAGGATGCATGTCTTCATATCCAGTTGAGCATATCTGGTCCTGCAGTAAAGGGACTGCTGACCTTAACTGGGAGGAAAGCCAAGCAAATGGCATATCTGATGTTTTGCTTCACTTCTAGCAACCACATTTAAGATCATCGAGCTCAGGGTTGATGCTTGACAGTATGCAAATAACTTTAACGGGCTGTGGTTTGGAAGTCACGTTTCGGTTTCGCATCCCGGACGAGCCCCCGATTTGTGTATCGTGTAACAAATAAGCTGTTGTCAACTAGACAAGATAGAGAACAACCAGACATACAGCTAATCACAAAACTATTCATATATAAATAGGCTAATCAGCTTTAAAAAGGGGAAGAAAATTCTTCCCATATCTTTTGTTGATGAGATCCAAGACTGTGCGTTCAATCAAACTCTATGGTATTGTTGCACAAAATGATCTCATTTGGTTAAAAATGACAAACATTTGGCCCAGTGTTTGTCTCATTTGCTAGACTGATTAATCGCTCTTCTGCTGTCATTCATGCATTTTCAAAATTGTTAATTTTCTTATTCAGTTAATACATTGTTTACTGTTGGGCCTATGCAGATGACAGTAATATCAACATCAGGGCTCAACAATAAGGACTGCATTGTCCCAAAAGATTATCATTTGTATGCGTTTTAAAAGCTTGCCAATTTAAAAACTCAAACACAAGAGATAAATTAATTTGGTACTCACAACCGTCTGATAGACAGATTTGCACCTCTCAGAGAGCGCTTGATACTTTAATAAGGATTAATCTATAAAGTTAAGATTATGCGGTGATATTTTACATTTGATCACCCAAATACTATTCTTAACCATACCTGAAGAACTTTAAACACTGCTTAGTTTATAGTATCTTTGCTGCATTTATTTGTGCTGTTCCTCGCAATTCAACTGTTTAATTGTCTTTAATAATGTCTGAACTTTAAAATAGCTTGGCTGGTAGGTTTTGCAGTGGTATCAAAATTGGGAATGAAAATTGTGAAATAAAAAAAAAATTGTAACAACATTATTTATGCAAGTTCACATGGTCAAAAACAATGAAAACAATAACTTTTTGTGGTTGTTGAGGTCCTTAGTTGTTCAGCCCTAAAGATATTTGGTTGTTTTAATTTTAAGGACACTTTTGCACACTTGACAATTTTCAATGAAACCAAACCAGCTGAGAATCAGACACAGACTTTAAGGGTTAGTTCGCCAAAAATGAAAATTCTGTCATTAATTACTCACCCTCATGTCGTTCCAAACCTGTAAGACCTTCGTTCATCTTCAGAACACAAATTAAGATATTTGTTATAAAATCTGAGACCGTCCGTAGACAGCAATGCAACTGCAATGTTACCAGGTCCAAAAACATAGCAAGGACATCTGTAAAATAGTCCATGTGACATCAGGGGTTCAACCGTAATTTTACGAAGCTATGAGAATACTTTTGGCATGCAAAGAAAACAATAACAACAATTTATTCGCTGAATGTAAACAACGTTGATTACGTTCTGTGGTACTCTCTAAAATGGCTGAAGACAGTAACTCGGGGAGAAGAATTGTTGAATAAATTACGTTATTACCATTTTATTTGCGCACAAAAAGTATTATTATAGCTTTGTAAAATTACGTTTGAACCCCTGATGTCACATGGACTATTTTACCGAAGTCCTTGCTATGTTTTTGGACCTGGTAACATTGCAGTTGCATTGCTGTCTACGGACTAGGGCTGAACGATTAATTGCATTTGCGATAACATCGCGATATGAGAAAACGCGATTCTTCAACCGCAGAAGCTGCGATTACACTGTCACGTGACACGCGAGAGTAGGAGTAAAAGTGGTGTGTTCGACTTGAAGATAGATCATATGACATCAAAGTACGGCGAGAGAAAGCATAAGGAGACGTCCGCTCTCTTATAGCTCTCACAGTACTTTGATGACACACACAGCGATCGGTCTAGCAGCGCTGCTTCAAGTTGAACACATCTATGCAGTCTTCAGAGGAAGCATCAAGTTGGCATCGCTATGTTGCCAAGTCCGCAGTTTGCCGGGGGTTGTTTTCGTGTCCGCGGGTCTTACATAACATGCAGAATTGACGCGCTACATGTAAACGATATCCTTTGTTGTATTTTCCTGTCAAAATAACGGAGTTCCTTTGGAATTCTTCAGCTTTTAAGAACTGCTGGGTTCTCCGGTAGTAGGCGGAGCTAATGCACAAACGACAATCTCATTGGCTGGCGCTCACCTATAATCGTCCCTGTTTTGATTTCAGCGAATCAGTTCGTGCGAACGCACACAACGTGATTAATATTCATGAACCCAGCAGCTCAATAATCCTTAGTGCGTTTTATACTGTTATTAGTAGTAGAATTCGTAGTAGTTTTGATATCTTATCAGTATTATTTGTAGTTTTCTTTTTCCTTTTTTTATAGAAACACTAAATGACAAACAATATCTTAAGCACCACCACCAGTCCTAAGTTCAGTGAACATGACACATATGCATTCATACATGGTTATTCTAATTACTAAAGTTCTATCATCATATAATGCTAAAATTTAATGCTAAATTATCATAATATCATATTATAATGTTTGACTGACTGATGCTAAGTGAGATATTTAAAAAAAACTGTGCCATTTTACAAACATAAGCTTTATATAGATATAATTATATATAATTGAAAATCATTCAATTGATTATTGTAAATATTATCAACCCTCTATGGACACCTTGGCAATATAATCTCCATTGGCTTGCCATTTGTTTTAGTTTACTCACCAGACTAATATTATCTGATATACTATAAAAAAAATGACAAGCCAATGGAGATTATATTGCCAAGGTGTCCATAGAGGGTTGATAATATTTACAATAATCAATTGAATTTGATATGTGTCTCTCACATTGTCCCACAGAAACAATAAAATAGTGTAGATTAGTGTGCAATGTTTTATAATAATAATGTATTCTATTTAGTGTCCATTTCATTCATTTACATTTACATTTATGCATTTAGCAGACGCTTTTATCCAAAGCGACTTACATTGCATTCAAGTTACAGTTTTACATTTTATCAGCTCTTGCTTTCCCTGGGAATCGAACCCATGATCTTGGCGTTGCTAGCGCCATGCTCTACCATTTGAGCTACGGGAAAGCTGGAAAGCATTTATCATTTAATATTGGGGACATCCAAGTTATTTGACATATTTGAACATTTAAAAAAAAAAAGTAACAATAGTTACTTTCCCTGGTAATTAGTTTATTTTATAATGATGTAACTCGGTTACTTTTTGTGAGAAGTAACTAGTAATATAACTAATTACTTTTTTAAAGTAACGAGCCCAACACTGCATACTATACAATGATTTATTGCTTGTCTTTGTTGAATAATACAGAATATAAAGAGCTTTAAAAAATAATCGCATATTAAATCGCAATCGCAATATTGGTAAAAAAAAAAAATCGCAATTAGATTATTTTCCAAAATCGTTCAGCCCTACTACGGACCGTCTCAGATTTCATCAAAAATATCTTAATTTGTGTTCTGAAGATGAACGAAGGTCTTACAGGTTTGGAACGACATGAGGGTGAGTAATCAATGACAGAATTTTCATTTTTGGGTGAACTAACGCTTTAAAAAGACCTGGCTCAGGTTTTGGTTTTTTATATCTTTATAAACACCACCATCATTCAGAACGTGGCATCAATGCCGCAGGTCTCAGTCATGCATCAGGATTACTTTACATTTGCCATTCATCCTACACACATTCTTCCCGAGGAGCGCTGAACTGCCCAAACATGTGCTCGACGGAGTCACACCCGCATCAGAGACGCCAAACAACTGATAGACGGTCAATAGCCTGTGCCAGCAGCTCTGAAACAGCTAATTGTGCTCCACCTCAACCTCCAGCAGAAATAAGGAGACGACATATCGGGGCACGGCAGGCTCACATTATGATCCTGAATATGCCTCCATGCTTACCCAGGAAACATGAACTTTGGAGTTATTTCTGCATTACAGCTGGGAAAGCTGCTGCCATAATGCTATTTGCAAGCTTTTAGAAAGGCACCAGGTTTCGCAGTGCTGAGAAAGGACAGTTTTATAGATCTATAATATAAATCTTCATGGAAGTGGAAATAAATGTCTTTAATTTGAGCTAATTTGCTGTAAAACAAGTCTATAAAAGAGGATTAGAAACACTTCACTGTCTCGTTTGATGGGTGAACACCGTAAACACTGAACTGAAGAGGGAGGGAAACACCCTTTTAAAGGTATTCATATTTGGAAGTATCTTTCATCAGCGTCTGGGAACAGACAGTGAACAAAATGCCACAAGACATGTAACAGACATTATCGGTCACCCTTCAAATGACGATGTGGGTTGACGCAGGAATGTAAAGCTGTCGCCAGGTTGCATACCAGATACGCCGGAAAGTACTGTGCTTTCTAGTACAATGTGCTCAGTGCCATGATACAGGCAGCACTTGAGAAGATTTTGAAATATAATAGGCCTATCACCTCGGCCTATCGTCATCGCCTGCCAAAGACCAGTGAACACACTAGAGCAATGCGCAAAAACCTTCCAACAAAGTACGTTGTAATCGATTCCTGTTAGTTTTAGAGGAATAGTTCACCCGAAAATGAAAAGAAAACTTGCCCTCAGGTCATCCAAGATTAGGATGAGTTTGTGTCTTCATCAGGTTTGGAGAAATGTGTCACTGCATCAGTGTCTCAGCAATGGATGCTCTGCAGTGAATGGGTGCCGTCAGAATGAGAGTCCAAACAGCTGATAAAAACATCACAATAATCCACACCACTCCAGTCCATCAGTTAACATCTGGAGAAGACAAAAGCTGAAACAAATCCATCATTAATTATTTTTTTTTTACTTCAAAAAACGTTGTTTCAGGATAAAATATGAGTTTATAATCCATAATATAGCTTCCTCCAGTGAAAAAGTGCATCTCCTGTTATCTCTTACATCAAAATCCAGCCACATATTTGTTTAGAGCTGTTTTGGCTTGTAAACGGTGCTTGATCTGTACAGATTTCTCTCCTGATTCAGACCAGAACACTTTCACTGGTGGAAATGTTATTATGGATTATGGATTTTAGCTGGAAGTAACGGTTTGAAGTAAAAAAAAAAATCTTAATGCTGGATTTGTTTCAGCTTTTGTCTTCTCCAGATGTTAATTGATAGACTGGAGTGGTGTGGATTACTTGTGGATTATTGTGATGTTTTTATCAGCTGTTTGGACTCTCATTCTGACGGCACCCATTCACTGCAGAGCATCCATTGCTGAGACACTGATGCAGTGACACATTTCTCCAAATCTGATGAAGAAAAACTCATCTACATCTTGGATGGCCTGAAGGCGAGTAACATTTTCAACTGATTTTAATTTACGTGTGAACTATTCCCCTAATACAAGCCTTTTGATTTGAGCCACCCCAGTTATCAGATTCAATAGGAAACCAGTCTATAATGCACAGGGTCTTCACAAAACCAAGACGAGGAGCTCCACTTTTATTCCACTTTCATAGCATCTCTTTTACAGACAACCACACAAAGCCAAATCAAGAACATCCGGATTTCCTGTATATGTATTAAACATCACATCATTTGAATACTAGAATTCATTGCTGTTAAGAGTCTCAATACAATGCAATAATTGCACAAATGAACAGCAAACGCTCTTTTTTTGTTGTTGTAAGGTCAGCACAGAAAGGAAAACAAGCCTTGGCCATTTGACTCCTCCACAGATGTCTCTCTCTCTGTGCAGGTGAAGGTTAGGAAGGGTTTAAAGGTCAAAAAGCACAACAATAAATGCAACACTCTCATACTATCATCACCGGTGTGTGTCCTTATTCGACTAGCTTGGATGCTGTTTCTAAACAGACATGCTAATCACGATGAGGATGAAGGTATGAAGCAGAATCAGGCATGTGATCAGTTCATGTATTATTGCGTCAGTGTTTCTGTGAATGCTATACAGTCTGAACATGTTGTAAAGGCGTGTGGAGTCGCATCTAGCAGGAAGCACCTTGAGCTCAACCGCTTTTATTAATAGCTCAGTCAGACCGTGCTATTTTTTGGCAACAGTTTGTATGACAAACACCGGTACGCAAATTTGACTTCAAGTTACTCACCAATCAGGTTTAATGTCAGGAACAGTGAGAGTGGAGATCAGTCACTAGATACACATTTGTCTGGCCAATTCACACATGAACAAAATACTATAGTGTTTTTGAACCATACTATAGTAAAGTACTTGAATGTAGTTGTTGTGGTAATTCTATAGCTGCTGTGGTAATATAACAACTATAGTAATATAAACAAATTACTTTACCCAATACTGTACTAAGTGTTCGACAACTATAGGGTATAGTATACTACAATGCACTAAAGTTTACTGTAGTACAAACTACAGCATACTACAGTATTTATTACAGTTTATCAGTTCACTATACAGTATTCATTAACAAAGCATTGTAAATACTATACACTTTACTATAGTATGATTCAAAAACACTATAGTATTTACTATAAATTACTAGTATTTTTTCATGAGGGTTAATGCACATAATTCTGATAGATCATCATTAAGATCTAATTATTAACAGGGATAAATCTAACTAGATCTGCTGGATATTATCAATTTAACATTCATTGTGTGTTTGCCCAGCTTTACTACTTGATGTAGCTCCAAATAAGGTTACTAGTATCTATTCCAGTTTTCAGGCACTAGTTGTGATTTATTATTCACTAGAATGTTTTCCAGTTGTTATTAGTAACATTAATGGTCAATTTTATATTAGGTAATATAATGGGTAAGTTAGGGGCAGGTTTCAGGGAATGGTTAGGTATAAAGATGGGTTAAAGGATTGGACAGAAATTAATTGCAGACATTTACATGCATGTTTTTATGTTTTACTTGTATTTTCCAAAACAAAAAAAAATGCACGTACACAATAAATGCATCGTTTCAAATTATTAATATAAATATTAGTCTATAGAAGTTAAAGACACCTAATATAAAATACAAAGCAACTGCAACTAGCAAAATAATAGATGTTAAATGTAATACTCGGGATAGATACGCGTTTATTAGATACTACAACCAAGTGGGACACAAGTAGCTATTACTAAATCTATTAAAATATTAGCTACTAATAACCAAAAAACTATGTATGTGCTAGTATCTACTGAATAGTTCTAAATGGAACTCAAAAGGATTCTAGTCACTATTGAAATATCTACTAATAGTTACAAATACTAGCAACTGAACGATACTTTATATAACAGATGCTAGTTTTAAAGAATGCAATGTTAAAACGGACTGCCTAAATCATAGATGATGATGATGATGATGATGATGCACGCATCAGTTTAAATGCGCACGCACCGGTGACAGTATCGCGTCACAGTTACTGTAAACGCTACATAGATTGCATGTAAAAGCACTACAGACCGTGGATGCATGTATGTTTATACACATCCAGCGCTTGATGAGGAGCGTGTCAACAAATGTGAGTCGCTGCGTCAAGTTACAGTATCATAGGTCAATTAGGACAATGATCTGGAAGCATACTCACCCCATTAACCAATCCATGATGACTGAAAGGGATAAATCCCAGCAGAGCTGCTGTCCCCGGTCGTTTTATCCCGGTAGCCCGAGCTAACAGAGTCTGGATCGGCTCTCGGCTGGGTTTAATCTCCGGTTCTCGTGTTTGGCGAGCGAAAGCGCGTTAATGCTCGGCGCATGAGAGGTGGATGAGCTCCAGCGCTCCGATCAAGCACCGCATTGACTTTGACGTTTGGCGAAGGGTGGCAGAAGGATACTTTCTGTGTTGAATGGTCGTCTAAAGCTGCGCTAATCTCTCCGCTGCTGCTGCGCCGGAGTATGGCGGCTCTCCGGTCACCGAAGCATCGCGCTCCACCGGAGACGGTCTCGGATCGGATCGGGCCACGGGGCTCTCGCTGAGCTTGTAGGGCAAGTGGAGTGGCTGTTTGCAAGCTCTGCCATATACAGGAAATCCGGAAGTAAACACAGGTTCGACGCCGATCCCCTCTCTCCCGGGATGTGGTCGGTTCACCGAGGCATGCTGGGATATGTAGTTTCCCGTCAACAATTTGCAGCTAGCGCACTAAATACTCTCTTTTTTTTGCTTGCAGTTTTTAGAACAAAGAACATACAAGGGCAATCACTTATAAATTACATCAAATAAAAATAAAAAACAATAAAAAAACAATAAGAGAATCACATGTCCGTAAACAAGTACAAATAATTACAAATTATTCAAAGAGTAGATTTAAGGCTTTAAAATAATTCAGGTAGTGACCTATTTCTATTTTTAAATTAATAAAATTAGTTTTTTTTCACTGCCCATTTACATTTGTGAAAAAATAATTTTCCATATATAATGAGTAAATTAACAATATACCAAATTTTGAAGTCAACAGTATACTCATAAAAAATAAAACATACTTTCTATGAGTTGCAATTCAATATTTGTACTTTGTTTAACAAAAAAATACCAAATCACACCAAAATAATTTTGTAGCTATAAATACAATCATAAAATTAATGTAAATTTAAAAATAATCATGACTAAGTACAGTTATCAACAGCTAATTTAAAAACCAATATAATTACCAGAAACAGCAGGACTGTAATAGATCTTATTTTTACAAGAGTGTATCATAAAACGTATGATCTACAGACATCTCTCAGATCATAATATGGTATTAACAGAGAGGAAATTAAATAATCAACGATTACAGCAGTTCAAAAATCAGAGACCCAACAGAAATAAATTTGAGATACCAAAATCAAGAGTAAGTCGTTTGAATTGTAAATGAACAACGCTGATTAGGGTAATATTTTACATTTAAATGAAGTAAATCAGTGTTGCACCTCTCTAACGGAAAATCTGACCAGTTTGTTAAATAAGTATCACACCTCTCAGAAAAGATGAAGAAAAACAGTATCATTACCTCGCTGAACAGAGACAATCATAATCTTATGAATAAAAGAGACAAGGTGCTAAAAACTGCTTTATCTTCTAAACTAAATACAGATACTTTAATGTATAAAGGTTTAAGAAATAAAGTAGTACAAGAATTACAGAAGTCATAATTATCATATAATAGAGAATGCTAGAGGACAAAGTACAGTCTTATAGAAACAATTCAATCATTTAGTAATTAAGACTCAAAATCAACATGTAGTTAAAGAGTTCAATGGTAAAGTAATAAAGGATAAAGCTACTTTGGCACACGAGTTTAATGCATATTTTATTTATTCAGTAGATTAATGAGCTCAAATTTTTAAATTAACAGCATTAGAAAATAGGGCGGAGGATAAGACATTTGATTTATTTTGTATTATTAAGGAGATTGATGAAAATAAAATAACTGAAATTATATATTTTTTTTTTTACCAAATTCAACTGCAAAGAATGTTTTTAATTTAGATATTAATTATATTAAAAAATATATAGCTCCTTGATGATACCTCCATTATCCCATTTGGTAAATTTATCAATTAGGGAATGTATTTTTTCCAAAAATTTGGGAAAAGGCTGTATACACCATTTTATAAACCAGGAGATCCTAACATGATATCAAATTATCGCCCAATATCAATTTTACTGGTTATGTCTAAGTTTTTAGAGAAAGTTGTGGCTGAACAATGAACAAATGATTTAGAAAGTAATAATCTCCTTCATCAACATCAATTTGGTTTTAGACCAGCATTCTACAGAAATTAATATATATATATATATATATTTTTTTTTTTTTATTTTTTTTTTTTTTTTTTAGAAAAGGCTCGATCTTCTTTGGATCAGGGACATTTTTTTATTTTATTTTATTTTTTTATCCTAGTTTGAGTGGAGTAAAACTGCATACCAAATTGTGTTCCTTTTGAATGTGTCATTTTGCAGAATGCCATAACTATTTTGTGTAATGATGACAGAATCTTGTTTGTGTTGTATTTACAGTGTGTGCATTTGTATTCTTAAATGATGTGAGGAGCATACAATGTGTCTGAGAATCAGGATACAGGATAGTTATACATTTAAATGGTAAAAAGTGGTTGAGTCGACTTAAGCAACTGGCTGTAAAGCTTTTTTTGAGTTTACTGAACTCCACGAAAAAACTCAGTTCTTGAAGTTCAGTAAACTCAAAAAAGCTTTGCAGCTGTTACCTTAATATTTTAAGTTGACTCGGGTAAAAACATTAAGGTAACCAGCTGTGAAGCTTTTTTGAGTTTACTGAACTTCAAGAACTAAGTTGTGCCAACTCATTTTTTAAAGTTTGACTGGTAGTTCACTCAACTTAAACCAGTAGTTTTACTAAACTTTTATATATGAGTTGGCACAATTTTATCTACTAAAGTTAAATAAACTCAAAAATGCTTTAAAAATATATATTTTTTTAAGTTAACTCAACTTTAAATTTTTTACAGTGCAACGGGGCTGTGTTTATTGATCTAAAAAAGCTTTTAGTTAACCACGCTATTTTATTATCTAAATTAAGTACATTTAATTTTAATAAACAATCAATTGAGTGGTTTACCTCTTATTTAAAGCAAAGGGAGCGGTGTATAAAAATTGAGGATACAAAATCAGTGTTTATGAGAAACAAGATGGGTTTACCTCAAGGCTCAGGTTTAGGTCCATTGCTTTTTAGTTTGTTTATAAATGATCTGCCATGTAGTCATCCAGATGCTGAATGTCAGCTTTATGCTGATGATACAGTAATATACACATCTGCCAAGTCATCAGCTGAGGGTGCTGCTCTTTTAAATGAGCAAATGGAAAGAATATCCAGCTCCAGGAAAATAATCTTACATTGAATGTTAAGAAACTGTTTTTATGTGTTTTTCTAATGGAAAGAAAACAGAAAAAGATAAAAATAAATTAGGATACTTAACAAAGAAATAGAGGAGGTAAATGAAGTTAGTTTTTTAGGAGTAGATCTAGACGTAACAAAATTCTTATACATTACGAACCAAATACAGAACAAACACATGCCCAAGTTTTATAGACTCTTTCAATCCTAATAAATAAGAATCATATAAAAATTAAATATGCATACAGGTCTGGTTTATTTTGAGCCAGCGCTTGACCATCAGTGTAAAAGACGTTAAATCATGTATCACTTTAAACTCATTTGGCAACATATTCCACAATTGTCTTCACAGAAAATGCTCTTTGCTCTTGTGATGCTCTACAAAACCCAGTCCTACAGTTTCTGTGCTCCTGTATCATCGTGTCTCTTTACCAAATTACATAACATAGAAGGTGCCTTATTATGCAAGCATTTCAAAATCTATTTCACATATGATACATTTTGTAAAACTAAGCATATTTCTTTAAAATATGACAGTGATGCCATTGATTTGGCTTTGTATCCACTATTTTTAAAGCCTGATTGTACAGCATCTCAATTTTTCTAATAAGAGATTCACTAGTTTGAGACCAAACTGTAATACAGTATGAGATATGAGACTAAATCATTGAATGCATAAACAGATACACATATAATGCCTAATAAGTTTAAAACAGTTTAAGTTCATCTTAACTATTTTTGAAAGCCTTTTTATATGTTTGTCAAATTTAAGTTGTGAGTCTAGTTTTTATGGTATAGATAGTTATTTTTTATAGTTATATTTTATTATAATTATTTTGGTTGTGTATATATATTGATTTTTAGAAAAGCCTTTCTATAGGGACATGAGATGTAAATTATTGCTTGCTATAATATCTATGTGCAGTGCATTATTTCTATAGTCTTTGACTGGAATTGTGTTTATTGTATTGTCCCTATTCAAATAAACGTATAAATAAATAAAAATACACACTTCAAGTCAATGTCTTTCCAAAATTTAGCTTGTTTTATGGGATAAATACGATGAACAATCTTAAATGATACCTCTCTAATTTAATTTACTGCTACACAAAGTTAATTGTAAACCTTTTTATTTTAATGGCAAAATTTTATAAACACAAACACAAATGTGTAAATTCATCTCCTATGATTAAATATGTTTTCTACTGAATTTGACTGATGTGTGTCTGTACTAAGGCTGTTAAAAAATAAAAAAATAAAAAGGCCTGTATAAAATATCATAACAACATTTTCAATTCCCCTGCTATATTGTAATCTCAATAGACCTGTATGTTTAACATCACATTGTATGCTTTGTTTGGTTTCATATGTTAACAGGGCCGTTGCTAGTGGGGTGAAAGGTGGGGACAATTCTAGGGGCCCCCACCGCCCAGGGGGCCCCACAAAATCCAGGAATTATACTATATAGGCCCATGTTCTGTGAATAATTCTAATATTTTATTAGTTATATAACTGAGATATTATGAAAACCACAAAAAAAGCATGCAATTTGGTTCCATGTTTGTATATTGTACAGTATATGATATGTGTGTGTGTGGGGGGGCCCACATCAATATTTTTTCAGGGGGCCCCCCAATCCTCTAGCTACGGCCCTGTATGTTAGTAAAAAAATAACAACTAATAATAATAATAATTGTTGGTCACTGGGCTGTTTCTAGGTTCAAATGACACAAATTGGTTAGTATAATAACATTGATATATTATAATTCTATTATAATTAAAATGAATGTTGAGTTGCATCCTCATGTAAGTTCACTCTCAAATCCCTCTGCATAACTTCATTTATTCCCTGTTGTTAA